>VWZO01012574.1:70106-226609 GCA_013396975.1 Bucco capensis
AACTGGCCAGGGGAGTTTCAGCCAGAAAAGCCAACGCTAGAAGCACCCCAGAAAGCAAATGATGTCCTTCAGAAGCGTGGCTGTGCTGTGCAGATGGGAAGATTTCTTCTGGGCACGCTCAGAAATCCATCTGGAGGGCACTTCTCCTTGACTTTCCCTCGGCTCCTTCCGTTCACTGATTCCACCATCATCTGCAAGCCCTGCATTGCTAGTGTGCTTAGTCACACCAGGTCCTAACCCAGGGAAAGGGAAGGGTCTGCTTTAAAACCACAGACAGGGCTGCTCTCCATGGGCTGGTGTCAAAATGGAAGAGAGAGTTTGATTCAGTTTGTTCCCAGCAATAAATGCAGTCCTGGCATCCCGGATAAATCCTTCACATAACAGCATGTGTTCTTTCATGCACCCTGGGAGTGATTCTATTTAAAGCCATGGAATGGTGGGTGTGAGACTGTAAGCACATCCACTTACCCAAAACAAAATTAAAACCTGCCTTATATTAGAGTCAGGAGAGCTGTTAGGAAAAACGCAAACCAGATGAAGTTTGAGGCACACTTGTGTTTTTTATCTGTCTCTGCTCTCCCTGCCCGGGATGAAGTGCTGACAAGGGTGTTACCATATGATTACAGAATACCCCAGTAGCATTATCACACTGCAGCTTTCACTTGCCACAGATCTCTGCTCTGTGCACATGGCGTGGCACCAGGACACAGCCTGGCTCCTGCCTCCCTGCCCAGCCCCACGGATGGGGCTCTGCACACACTGGCTGTCTCCTGCCAGAACCCCACGGGCCAGGCACCAGAAGAAGGGCCAAAGGTCTGTTCTCAGGGCAATGACAGGGGCCCAGGCATGAGTCCCTGCCCAGCAGAGGGGATTTATCACCACCACCAGCCCAGCATCCCTTACATCTCTCTTTCCATGGGCAAGGCTCTCTTCATAATTCTTTGTTTTATCCTCAGAGATTTACGACCCAGCTGCTGAAGCATTTCATGTGAACACAATCCTCTGCTCTGTACAGACATACATTTAACAGTGATACCATCAGCTATATTCCAATTGCACAGATCCAGCTTTAGGTCCAGCCTCTATCAGCTTCAGCCTGGTCACAGAAACGAGGAGCAGACACCAGCTCCAGTGTCCTCATCCCAGCAGGGACAAGGACTCTCTGTGCCCTTGACTAAAGCCTCGCATCTCACCTCCCAGACCTTGCTGTCCCTGAAGCTGGGGGACAGGATTGGTACAGCTGGAGTGCTGCAGGGAAGGGCAGGGGAGCACAGGCATCTCCTCAGAAGAGCTTCAGCTGGGACAGGATTAGATACAGTCCTACAGGGAAACAGTCATTTTTCCTCTCTAAAAGGTGGGAATTCAAACATTCTTCCTCAATACTGACTGATTATAAAACAAATGAAAGGAGCATGGAAACCCCAGGAGGACAGTGCAGGGAATGATTGTTAAACATTCCAAAACTCAAAGGAATAGACATTTCTTGAGATGCTGAGTGTTTCCATCGTGACGCAAGAGGCGAGATAATTATGGAGGTGATCAATGTGCTAAACACACACTACAGCAGTTTCTGGCTATCTTTTTCTCTCTTGCCTCATCTTCAGCAAATTTGTTTTTGCCCCTTCTGCAGAGTAACTGAGAGAAACCTGGAAATCAGCTCCCAGACTCCTCTCCCATAGAAATGAGCTCCATCCTGCACACACGTCTGAGCCTGGCATCACAGGAGATCCATCTCCTGAATTCCTACAGCTTGCCACTGTAACAGAGAGGGAAGTGGAGCCTCTAGCCCACCCTAGTGCAAGCAGCCCTCTGACCCAAGAGGTGGCTGTCAACCCAGGAATGAAACAAACTGTTGCATCAAATGGTGAAGCAATAATTAAATGTACTCTTCAACGTCCTCCCCTTTCCAGCACAAAGACAAAGGCTGGAGCACGAGGCCAGGAGAGAAGGAAAGGGAAGAAGGCATCCTCTAGCTGCACATTGCAGAGAAACATCTGAGGGCTGTGCCCGCTGGAGCCAGACCTCCCCTGCACGCTGCTCTCCGGAGCTGCCACCTCTGCTCGGTCCTCAGGCTGACCTCCTGAATCAAGCCAGATGGGACTGGGGGAGACATGTCAAGGAAGTGCTGAAAAGGTGACTTGGGTCTCTGGCAGCCAGTCTGGAGCTGGTTTCTGCGCGAGGTCTCTGGGGGCTGCTGCTTTGCAATTTCTCAGGAATGTTTAATTCTCCTCATCCCTTTGCTGAGTCTCTCTGGAGAGGTCACGGAGGCCTGTGACATCCCTGGAGGGCACTGCCTAACTAAATTAGCATGAGATAACTTTGGACTCTCTTCCAAACAAGAAAATACAAGGGAGAGAATTTCATTAAAAGCAGAAGACTAGGTGATCCGAGTTAATCCCAGCCCAGAGCTGCTGCAGGAACCTTCCCCCTTTGTGTTGTGGCTCTGCTCTCCCTTACAGAGTTCACTGGCTGGGATGGAAGCTGTGTTAAGTGCACAACTTGACCTCAGTTGACCAAATCTTAGTTTCATAATAAAGACAAAAAGTGGGTTTGGCAGCTCCCTCAGTGTCTGCTCTGCCTGTTGGTGTGAGCACCTCGGGCACCTTGGGAAGGGGAGGGGTGAACAGGGCTGGATGCCTCCTATCAGCTCCTTCATTAGTAAAGCTGAGCTCATTAATATGCAACAGCATCACCCATAGAAGTGGGCAGGCTTAGCATTCCTTAGCAAAACAAATACAGTCAAGTCCCAAACTGAAAAACCCCTTGTGTACACGAGGTTTGGTTCAGATTCCCTCAGTGGGTGAAGGAATAAAATCCACCTCAGGGAGAGGGAACACTGACATCTGCCCACAGCCCAGCAGGAGCCTGCTCCCCATCAGGCTGCAGGACACAAAGGTAATGCCCAACCTCATCTTCTAGCAGCTAGAGAATCACAGCAAACAGCAATCACCTCCCCAGCACAGGCCTGACCCTCCCCACACCAACAGCATGGGGAGCAAAGGAGGGATTTTTCACTCAGGCTGAGGTTATATCAGCTTGCTCCAGGGGAAGAAGAGATGAAATAAATATGGACTGAATAAAGCCTTATTGCTTGAGCTTGGTCTGTTGGAAAAACTGGGTTGGTGAGACCCAGGAATTCGTGTTTCAAAGCATTATTTTATATATATATATAGGTAGTAATAAAGTGAGACCACCTAACAGTGCAAAATGAATGAAAACCACATTATCCTGACAGACCTGAGATTAGAAAGAGAGATCTTGCTTTATTAAAAGCTGTTTATAAGCCCTGCATAAGAACACGTTTTGGATATGCTGGGACAAACACTGCTCCTTCTGAGCAGAGAAGAGGAGAAGGAAAAGGTACAAAAGTTCATGCAGTTCACATTAAGGACAACCCAAATGTGCTCTCTCCCTTCAGGAAGGAAACATTCGCATGGCCTCTCAGCTCCACTCTGAGGGCAACAGGACTTGAAGTCAACACATCTTGGGGCACTACCAGGCTAAAGCAAGCTTCTAGCTGCTGCCAGCGCTGTCTCCTCCTCACACAGCTGCTGCTTTGCCTTGCCCTGCTGCCACGGAGCTTGTACACACACAGAGAAACCAAAGCCAAGCCAAGCCAAGCCTCCTGCTGAGCCTTGCCAGAACCAGCTCCAGCTAGGTGCTCTGCTACTCCTCCTCAGAAAGACAAAGACAGAGCCAAGGAGAAGGTTACTCCAGCAGGGGGGAGAGGCTGCAGAGAAGGCATGAGGACCAACTCTTCCCTCCCCAGCCATCACAGCTTGTTCCACCACCAAAACTGTACCCTGAAACCAGGAATGCGGGCCCAAGTCCTGACCCCTGGAGTCAGCCACATCTCTGCTATGGACATCAGTGAGGATGGAATTTCATTCTGAGTGTAGGAGCCTGTCACAGCCAAAGGCAAGGGAAAAAAAGAGGAGTGTTCTCCAGACAGGCTCTGCTCCTCTTCCTCTGTGCCCCTTGGGAGCTGCTGCAATTACATCCCTGTTACCATACACTGTGAGGGCACGTTTGGCACCACATGTGAGTTTATGTACCTGAAAACGAAACCAGCAGGAAACTTAAATATGTTCCTTTCAACCAGCAGACTTTATATATAAACAGCTCAGAGCTGTGCAGTCTGGTAAGTGAATAATTGGGGAAAAAAATGCATGTGAAATATATGATAAGCTGGCAGAGAGAGATTGCTAAATGAGATTCTTCCTCCTTTTTAATGCCGTAACAAGAGATAACAATTTATATCTGCATCCAAAAAATAATCAAATTCACTTCAAGTATGTGAACGAGAACCACAAAGGAGAGCTAAATGTGCAGCTATAGGCTTAGTGTCTGTTGCCAGGCTTCCTGGAAAGGTGCAAACAGGACAGTTAATCCAAACAAAGCAAAGGTGAGACCTCCACAGATCTCCTTGTGGCTGTGTTAAAGACATCCTTTGGCACAATGAGTCCTCCCTTCTCCCCAGCTCAGCTCAGGACACTCTGGTCCTGGACACCAGCCCACACTGGCTTGCCCACAGCTGAACTCTCTCCATCCAGGCAGCTTCTGCTGGAGCAGAGCCATCAGGGACCTGCACTGGGAGGAACATCATGCATGGTGAGGGACAGGCTCCTGGAGCTCTTCCTAGAAACACTGCATTTTCTTGCCTTTGTTTTGAGCTAAAGACATCTCAGCTTGTGTTCCACTTCCACAAAGACCTGTTTTCTCCTCCAGGAGTTTTACTGGACACATGAGGCTGCATTGCCCTAAATTACCAGCAAGGGTATTTTGAGTGTTTACCACAGAATCTGTTCTGTCTCCTGAGAAAGCAGCAAGTCAGGAGTGAAGAAAACCCTTGCACACACACTAGGTATCCATCCCCTCAGACCAGATCCACATCCTGCTGCGTCAATCAGTCTGGAATGTGCTTCCAGAGACTTCCGAGTAAAGGCACCACAGACACTGACATCATTTTCATCATACCTGAGCTTTTCTATGCCTTACCAGAGCAGCCCTGGAGAGTGAGGATGGGTTTGTCTCTGTGTGGCAAGGCAAGAAAGGAAGATGCCTTTTTTCCAGCTGCCCCAGCAACTGGATGCCTGAGGAGCCCCAGGAAGGAGAGCATGCTGACCTCTCTGAATGGAGGGAAGCAGCTGGCAGCAGCACTGCTGATGGACTGTCCTACCTAGCCAGGGAAGAGCCTTCCAGCAGCTCCCTCCCTTCTTACATCCTCTACCCTTAAACTGCACACGTGGAGGAAACCTCCAGAGCCAGCTTGTTGTTCTCTGCTGGACAAAGAAGTTGCCAAGTGAACATTTCCAGTTACCCACACAAAACCAAAAGGCTACAAATGGCTGTACTGAGCCAGCAAGGCAGAGCTCTGTTCAGAACACCATCTCAGAGATGCATTGTTCCAACCTTCTCAAACACATTAATGATCTTACTCTCTGAAGTTAGACTTCTAAAAAATAACTAAACTTCTACAAAAATATGCAGATGTGGAACAAAGCTGTCTGCTGTGCAGAAACCAACATCACACGAACTAAAGCTGCTGACATTCCTAGCTCTAGCCTTAGAGGCACCTCTGGCACTCCTCTAGCCAGTTCTCATGGTGCAGTTCAACAGCTTATCTCCTCTACCTCTGAGAGAATGAGGGTAGTAAAAGGGTAGGAAGAAAGGGATCGAGGAAGGGTGAGAGGAATATGTATTTTGTAAGATTAAAAGTGAGAGAGGCTCAGGAAAAGCAGCACCAAGCTGACATCCTGGATGCTCCAACACACACATCTAACCTTAGGCATCAAAGAGGTGTCACCCTCACATCCGTGGGGGAAGCACAGACATGTTCTTGTTGTACCAACACCGCAGAGCAGCCACACGGCACTGAACTGGGACAGGGTTTCCTTGTGTTCCCCTGGGAGCAGCAATGCACCAGCTCTGTCAGAGAGCTGCCAGTGACAGCAGTGGTGCCTGGGATGGGCTAAGAGCACACACAGAGCCTGCTCTCCTGCCTCAGCTACCCAGGGCAAGGCACCAAGACACAGCAACTTCTACATGCAATTCACACCTCAGTGCCTCTTCTTTGGGGCTTTTTTTTTTTCCCCAGCCCAAACACTTACAAATATATTGCAAGGACTTTAAATCACAGATTTAGCTCTAGCTCTAAATTCCTCAACTCGGACCCTGGAAGACTTTGAGTCTGTGCAGTTAAAGAGAACAGCAGCTCTGGGGCTCAGAGGGAGGAGAATGCTTTCTGGCATCTGACCCAGCTTCAAACCCATGCTTCATTTTCTCAAACCAAACCAAAACACTCCTCCAACTCTGGGAAATCCCTAGAAAAACAACAGAAAACATTGTTCAGAAGGCAATTATGGTTGCTACAATGACACATCCTTTGTGAATGGAAGCACTCAGAAGAGAGTAACCTCAAAGACAACAGCAAGTAGGCCTTGGCCCCACACTTGCAGTTTCTGTGGCACTGCTACACTGGCAACTCCATTACTCAAATTTGCACCTCTGTAACAAAAAGCAGAGCCAAGCCCATCATTTCCATCAGTGGCAAAACCCAACTGTGCACAAGTCTTCCCAAAAACACAGAATGAAGCATTTAATCAGTTAATGAATCCCTAGACTGATCAGAAAACTCCTAATAGTAGGAAGTAGCCAACAATACAAACCAGGATAATGCTGTGGCCATGCACTACAGGCACACAGCATCCAGCTTCAGAAGGATGCTTCCATCTGTTAGGTGTGTAAGGCAAGAATTTTATAGCTATAGTTTTATAGCCATCCTGAAAGCTTCTTCCATCAGAGCATTTTACCGTATTACATCAAGGATGTGAACAGAAAGTGTTCTGAGCTGCTGGGAGCCCAATTGGTCCTATGAAAAGCATCAAGTCCTCCCATTTCCCACAGTAATTCCACCAGGAGGAGGATCAGGATTTCCCTTCAGATGGTGCCTGTGTGCAGCCTGCAGCTCTGTGCCATCAGTGCAGTTATCAGCTCCTCTCCTCTTGCTAAGTACTGTGTACATGTGTTCCTGTGACTACAGCACGTGCTAAAAGGAGCATAATGAGGAGGCAATCCTCACTTGATGAATTTTCCATAGGAGGTTTGATGCTCCAAGATAAATCTGCAGTCTATCAACAGAGCTGTGCATGTGCTTCATTACAGACATCCTCTTACTCCACCACAATTAAGCAAAAGACTTCAGTGCATGCTTGTTGCTGGAAGAGGCTGAAATCTGCTGACTTTGATTAGATTTATGTCCAGACTGAAGTTCTTCCCTGAAACGAGGCCTGTGAGGTGCTTTGAAAAGCTGTACTGAAGGAGAACTGAGATTGCCTTTTTGCAGTTATCATTTCAGTATGAAATCATGCTTTACAGCTCTAGGTGCTCCCTGCCCATGAGCTATTTCAGACCTACATCATCACTCATAAAGACAACAGTAAATGCTTTTATTTGATATTATATCATCCAAGTGCGCTGCAAATAAATCTCACCCTTGTATCAAGCCTCATAAATAGCAACTCAAACCACACACAGCAAAATCCTTCCCTTGTGAATCAGTCCCAGGAGAAGAGACTGCAAGGCAAATCCCCATCTCCACCATGCAATCCCTCCTGGCACTCGAGGACAAGGTCTTTAGGAAGGTCTTGGAAGTGGCTTGGTGGTAACTTCCCCACACACACATTGCACTAAGTCTTCTTCATTTTCTCTTACTAAAGCCTTCTAAAGACTGATCAGTGAAGCAACCTCCCCAGAAGAAGGAGATGCTGAGCAGCACCAGAACTCAGCCCGCCAGGAAACGGCCCCACCGGCCCACTGCAGGCATCCAGCTCCCCTGGGAGCCTTCAGGAGAGCTCAGAGTGTCTGTGGGAAATGAAATCATGTGCCAAAGGCCACGTAAACCCCCAATTAAAATCCACAGTAATGTCTCCCAGTTGCATTCATAATCCTGCTTATTACCTCTTACATCATTAGAAAGTGTTCTCGGGAACAGCCCAGCCCACTGCAGTGCTCTCCATTCCATGGATAGGCCAAGGGCTGCTCCAAAGGCTCTGGTCATCCAGGATCTGGGATGCTGCATGCCTTGCAACTACCTGCTGCTCATTCCTAGCCTTCTCCTACCCCGATTCCCTCCTAGATGTTATATTCTGTACAACCACAGCAGCTACCATCTAGCTGCTATGATGGCAATAAGGAGCAGCTCTGCAATTCCCAGGAAGTTATCACTGCAATTCCTTGCTGAGGTGTTTCTGGACACTGTCTTTGTGGACACAAAAGACACATTTTTATTTGGTGCTAGCTTCTTTTGTTACATGGATTTGGAATGGCTACCCTCTCTCCAAAGCTCCCATCCAGTGCTCTCAGGTCCCTCCACTGCTGTTTGCAGGAATGGGATCTGATGACCTGGTGAAACCACTCACTCAGGAAATCCAACCAAACAATCCAACCAAGCAGCCTAAATCCCATGCAAGAGAAAGGTGGCACCTGCAACCCATTACTGCAAGAACAGCTCAGTACCAGGAGATAGAGCGATCAGGTTTTTAGATAGTGCAGAAGATGTTAGTGGAGAATGAAAACAGAGTCGGGTTTATTTTCTTCTGGCTCCCAAGTTCATTTTGGCTCTGCAGCTGGCAGCCTGTCAGGAGCAGCAGGCTTCCGGCAGGAGATCACTGCTCCAAACCATTAACTCCCACGTTAATGTTTGATTCTGCTAATGGTTAAATTGGGATACATTGCTGAGCAGGGGAATGGAGGGGGAGAAGGATCACACACAATGCTTTTCCTCCAGTAAGAGCAGTCAGAGGTGGGTTACAGAAAAAAGGAATAAAAAAATACATCCCCCAAGCCCTGTTTCTCCCTTCCTTTGTAAGGGATATGAATTGCTGGTCTCACACCCAGCCCCACTTCTAAAACACACCTAAAACATCCCTCCTTAAGCTAACAGCATGGAACAGACACCATACAAGTCGCCCAGATGCTGCTAAACCCAGGGTGCAGGAAAGATGGGGAAACACAAAGGAAGAGTTCAGTGCCACCAAAAGAACCTTTTTGGGGTAGCAGCCCTGGCTGGAGGCCTGCAGAGCATCAGCCTTGAAGCTGTGTGCCAGCAGAGACAGTGCTCTGCAAGAGACCCTGGCTCTGGGGGGAGGCATCAGAGGCCTCCCCACACTCCTGATGGAAACAGAGGCATCAGCTCCTGGGAAGTGGTACCAGGGGTAGTAAGTGGCAAGGTGCCAGGGGCAGGGTGGCAGTGCACAGAGATGAATCACAAATCAAGGCAGAATGTTTGCCTCTGGGGTTACCCCAGAAGAGCTGATGGTCTCACTTAAGTGCAGAAATGCATTCTTCAGAGCAAGAGGCTGAGTTTTTAAAGAACCTCTACTGATTTTTGCAACCAACAGGCACCAAGGGACTGTGAAGTATCTGAGCTAACTCCAAGCTGGACACGACTGATGCTCTACGTGCAGTTCCCTCCTGGCAGCCACCCTCACCCCATCCTCCATCCCATGGATTCCACTCTGAGGAGAGCCTTGTGCAATGCTACTGTCATGCCTTCAGACTCAGCTCACACCTCATCTAGTTTCCACATTTTTTCTTGACAGGAAATGTGATTCATGCAGATCTTTAACTCCACAGATCAATGTAGAACAGGGAGCTGTTGCAACAGCAGAGCCTGGGCATCCAAACCTCTCCCAAAAACCCAGAGGCAAGGATTTCATGCCCTGGCTTTCCATGGGCTCCTCGAGAAGACCACGTCCCAGTACTGACAGCCAGCTGCCTGCAGTGATGAACTTCTGTCCTCTGCAAGGAGCAGTGTGATCAGGTCACACTTCTCTTTACACCCTGCAGACAGACACTGCCTTCCCCCAGCTTTCAGAGAGCTGATGCTGCTGAAGAACATCCCTCATGGGCAACCTAACCGACCAAAGCCTGCACAAAACAGCAAAGCAGAGCAACTGCTACTGAGATGACACTGACTGTTCCCATCAGCTTAGCCAGCATGATGCAAAACACAAGAAGCTGAGTTGCACTGAGAGGAGAGTAAAACATCAGCATTGCCTTGCACTTGCAAGATGAGCTGATGGACTGTTCCATGGGAAATCACAAACATCCAGAAGAGAGAGCAGAGAGGCACAGAATGCTGCCATTTCTGAGAGCTTGAACTGCCAGAGGCACAACATCAACAAACTGTATCTATGGTAAAACAACTGGTTTGCATACATGCATTCTGTTAACTAGGCAGTAGCTCAATTATTACCTTGTTGTCTTTGGTCTAAATCATGGAAGTAGAAGTGTAAGTTCAAACAAGAAATATCTGTCAGACAGGAAAGCTCCAGATGCCTTTTAATAACATGCTAGAGAGCTGCTTTACAGCTCTGCTGCTGCTTTGGAGCTCCTTGATAGCATCAGCTGAGGAACATCAGACTCTTCTAGGTACACTCCCCTCATCACCATAGTATCTGAAAGGCTTCCAGTGGTTCATTAAGCAACATGACTAAGCTTTGTGGTTTCTCCATCCTCTCCCCATGCAAAGAGCTCTCTCTGGATGCAGGGCTTTGGTTTATTGTGGTCTGTTTGGCTTTAATTTTATATGTTATTCTGTGCATGAACTCTGTATTTTTAGCAGAGACACAGGGGTTTATCTCACTTCATTTCTGGCTTTGCTACTGGGCTATGACTGAGCACAACGGGAATTCCCTGTGTGCTCCTGCTGCTCTCCCAGTCACCTGAGTGTGGGCAGAATTCCAGAGAGCTGCTGCCTGGGACAATACTGAGTTTGATATGCAGCAGCTATGGTGCAGACATCTACAGATGTGCTGGGCCCTGAGACATCTCTTCTGTTTCTCCTTTCCTGCCTTTTTTTTTAACCAATAGAGATCATTATTTTTCTTACAAGACTTGCAACACCTCAGCCACCTCCATCTCCTTTTGGTCTGCACACACTGCAGAGGGCAGGCCTACCCTGTCCTCTTATCCACTGATCAGACTTTTGGACCTCATGGGAAATAAAGCCCTGCCTCCCCCAGAGGAATCAGGAAAGGATGTGACAGAGGTGACCAAGAAGGCACAAGTCCAAATGACTGAGTGGTAAATGGGTGCAGCCATGAAGCAACACAAGAAGAGATGCAAGAGCAATTATCTTCATCAACAAGGAAACAGAGAAATGTCCAAAGCATCCTGACTGGGAGGGTTGGGTGTTGTGTTTGGGCATTTAAAACAACTAATTAAATCGAAATAGCAAGTTAAACCTTGTGCAGAGATTTGCTGGCTGAAGCCTGAAGGCCAGTGTGCAGTCTCCACACTGGGACTGCCCTCTCCTCTCTCCATCACATTATTCCAGCTATTGAGCCCTGCTGACACTGGGAAAACAGCAACATTTCCACAAAGGGAAATAAATGGCATTTGTGTTCTCACTTCAGCTCCCAGTTCCTGGCTGGAGTAGGGCCAGGAGAGCCTCTCAAGGTGCTGACTGTCTCCCTCCAGCACGGATGGGGCAGGGAGCAAGGCTGGGGCTCAGCACAGCCGAGTCCCACATCAGAGCAAGCTTCTCCCCTCCCTCACCCTCTCCACTCTGAGGGCCTTTGGATTTCAGAACACCTACATCTGCAGCCAGCAGGGAACAACCAGGGAACACATCTGGTCATGGACCACACCATGCCCTGCTCCAGGTTGGACACTGCCAGGACAAACAAGGTTCCTGTGCCACCTGTGACCTCAGCAGAGTCCCTGCACCGTGCTCAGGTGCAGCTGCCCTCCAGTGCAATGGGAATAATCCCTCTTTCCTGGGATACAGCTGCATGCCAAGGGCTGTGTGATGCCTGACACCAACCTTTCAAGGCCAGGAGAATGAGGTGGGCTCCAGGTGAGAGGAGGCCAGCTGTCACAAGAGGGGCACAGATAACCCTTGTGTGTATCCACACGGATGATCCACAGGAGCTAGTTAGCTAAAGCATGGCACTTGGTGGCCATGAGCAGGGAGTGCAAGGTGAACCTGAGCAGCACTGGGCAGCTGGGCTGAAGGAAGGGGTTCCAGCTCCCACTGGCACAACACTGAACACCAACAGCTCCCCTCCTTAGCAAACAAAACCTTCCTTCACTCCAGCTCGCTCGCCGTGAATAATGAACTGGGGAATTAAAAGCCTTAAACCTGTTAAAGAAGTAATATTAACTTGGGTATAAATATAGCTGAAATAATCCAGACAGTTTTATGACCTTACACCCCCCAAACCAAGGTGAAACGTGGAATTCTTTCCCCAGGAAGAGTGGTAAACACAGCTAACAGATGGAAGAGCTGAATGGAAATTTCAATAAAGTCAGCCACAAAGAGGCATTTGTAAGTGCAGGGGTGCTCACTTGAAAAAAAAAGGGGGGGGCGGGGAGGGAAGGGCTGAAAAATGGAACTTTGTTTTATTTTGATAGAGTGCCAAAACAGTACTGCATTCCTTAAGGAGCAGAATAAAGGATCGAGTTAGACTGGCCTTCTCAACACCTCAGCAAGAGCCCCCCAGGGTCTCATTTTCCTAGGATGACTATTTATATGACAGGTAAGGGAATAATTTTGCTGGATTCAGTTACACTAGGCCTCCCTGACCCCTGGGTCAAAAGAGCAAACCCACAAGTGACAATGTGGATAATTGCCTGTTTAGGATAATGGAATACTGATTGAGGGTCAATTATTGTAACACCTGAAAGATAAATGAGCTGGTGGGAAAGGTTCAGCAGAGATAGGAGAACTGTCTGTGTGCAGCAGGCTAGCAGCAGAGAGCTCAGGCTGCTGCCTGGGATCCCAGGGAAGCCTATTTCCTGAGCTCAACTACTGCAGCCCAGCAGTTTCCAAGCCCTCAAATATTTGAGTTTGTAAAACATGCCATAAAACAGAAATTCAGCTCAACTGCCCAAAGCTGCAGGATTAAAGTAATATTATTGAACATGCTACCCAATTAATTTCCATTATAGCCCTTGTCTGTGCCTCATGTCCCAGACTCATTCCTCCTCCTCCTGTCTCCCGAGTGAACTTTTTTTCCATGGCCACAGGAATAAAGCAAACCAGCTTTGACATTTCTGCTCCTAGATCCCAGCAAAGGGAGAACACTGCTCAGGCTGCTGTGCTCCACAGGATTTGCAAGGAGCTGGAGGATTTTGCCCCAGAGATCTGAAACGTCCTTCCCTTGGAAAGTCCTCCTCTCCTTGCAGCATCAGATGAACGAGCAGCAAGAATCACATCTCTGTGAGCAGCAGAGCTGCTCAGGAAGAGGAGCTCTGATGCCAGCTAGGAGTTTCACATCCACAGGGAAACTCTTATTTGCAAGGTGAAGGATTACAACTAATCATCTGACTAGCAGCCCAAGCGTCCCAGCAGAAACAGCCCTGGATGGCAGGAACACCAAGGATGGGAGAGGAAGTCACATGGCTTCGGGTAAGAAAACACAGCCAAAAATCCCAGCCCTGGGCCACCGACCCAACACTGCCCCAGTGACTAATTTCTGCCCAGAACCCTCCTGCTCTGGTTTTCCTTTCCCTCAGACAAGATGAATCACTGCATGCAGGCTGCCAGAGAGAAGACCTCCTTCTCCTTCAGCTGCCAGAGCCCTCCTGGCTCTCCTGCATGAGCAGAGCACGTCCAGCAGTGAGGAGACATTGCTGAGAGCCACCAGAGTTCCTCCAGCCTCAGGAGATCACTGACATCTCCTCAGCGTGGAGATAACCAGCTCTGATGTCAAGCCTGGTGGATGTTCCTTTCTGCTGCATTTAGCTTCTGCAGGGAGCAGACCTCTCAAGTGTTCCCCAGTTCAGCCATGTCTCTCACTTTAGTCTCAAAGCTATTTTTTCGTCCTGGTGAATTTGCTACCTTGGTGTGTTTGTTATTCAAAGCTCTCTGCAGCAAGTAAAAACAAAACAAACCCAAACCTTCCATGAGCTGAGCTTGCAGAAAGACAGACACAGACTGCAAGAACCAATCCCACCACGCTTTCAGTGTGCATCATGTTCCTGTCCCTCTGTCCCACACTGGGTGCTGCTGGCACTCAGAGGCACAAACAAAGGCTTCTAGCACACAGAGCCAGTGCAAGCTTCATGGAGAGCCCAAAGCTGAAGGCAGGCCCTCTCTTCCCTCCCACCAGCCTGCTCTGAGAGGACCTCTGAGCCCGAGAAGCAGGGGGTGAAGCTCAGATGGTGCCTGCAGGCATCCCAGTAACACCATGGACTTGGGCTGGTTCTCTCCTGGATGCCTATTTCATGGCATCTTATGGCTTTGGGGGCTATGGTGACTGGGACGGGATGGAGGATGAAACATCACATTTCAGAGGAAGAACTAAAATGAACATCAACAGCTCAACTCCCTGATGAAAGGGAAACCTGCAAGGAGCACCATTAATTAGCAGTTTCAGAGAGCACTCCAGACTTTCACATTTTTAATACACAGATTACAAATGAAGCCACCTTTCCTGCTGTTCTGCATCAAGTTAATAGTCACAGAGCTTAAAAACAATAATAATAAAAAAAATGGTGAGCTACTCCTCCTGCTTGGACGTGCCACAAAAATGCTGAGAACATGTAGGACAGGGGAAAAATTAATTACCACTGAAAGACAGAGTGACAGCAACAGCACAGCCTTCTGAAGCATAGGCTTCAGTTTTCCCTGAGGAAAGCCTGGAGCTGCTTCTGTCCTTCTGTTTTTCCAAACAGGATCTTGAAATGACTTCTGAAATAGACAGGACTGTAACCTAAGAGGTGTGGATGGCATGGAGTCTCCATGGACAGATCTGGGGTGGCCAGGGAAGGTGTGGCAGAAGGGACATGCTCTCCAGCCAAGCCACGTGCCAGGGGACAGCCACCTAGGAACTCAGCCTGCACACTGAGCTCACCCTGCCACACCACAGAATGGATCTGCAGTTCTGCCCTAAGGGGAACAACCGTTACTTTAACAACAGTGCTTTACTTCCACAGGTCTGTATCAATCCCTAACCAAGGCTCAGCTGCCATCCTCCTGGGGCAGGCACAACTCACTGAGCGAGCCCAGGCTGCATGCAGCACTCCTGCACTGACTCCACTGCCTGCAAAGCTGACAGCAAAGTGCTTCCCGAGCCTTGCTCTGCCTGCCTCAGCCTAGCTGCGACAGGCTTGGGCTATCTATACCAACAGTGAGAGAGGAGGACAGCAGAGGAGTGTCCATCCTGGCTAGGGATCTCACCAGCCTCTTGCCGTGCTGTGACAACTCTTCCAGAGGACTCTTAGTCCTTTCACTCAGCACCACGCACAGACACAGCCCCAGCAGAAGCCAGCAGCTATACTCTAGCTCCGTGCCACTCCGCTCTTTCATCCCTCTCCATTGCCTCACCTGTAGCTCATCCTCTCCCATGCACTCAGCTCCAGCACTGGGAGGAAGCTCAATGCTTTCCCCACTTGCTCTCTGTTTGCATGCCCGTGCAGACACCTTGATGTGGGCACCTGGCTGCCCCAGAGGAGCTGCTCTCCCTCCTTCCCGTGTCCTGCAGGGATGGCAGGCAACAGGATGTCCCACCTGCCACTGCCAACCTGCCAGCAAACAGCACCTGAGCTGTCTGATGGCCTTGTCTCTTCCAGCCACGATCCAAGCCAGCTCAGCAGCTTGCATCACCATTTCCCCTCCGAGCTGCTCGAGGTCTGAGGCACTGCTCTGGAGCAGTCTCCAGGTTTTGGGAAGCCCACCTCTCTCCACAGCTGACACCACAGCAAGAGGGCTCAGAAAAACAAAACGAAAAACCCCACACACAAAAAAAAAACCCAAAGAAAGAAAGAAACAAACCCTACAACCTTGAGTTGAAATGCAGGCAGGGCAAAGGAGAGGTTGGCCAGGAGGTTTCTAGTTGCCTGGCATTAAACCAAAGGCCCATGACATTATCTGCTCCAAAGCCTCTGGAGGTCCTGCAGCAAGAGGCACTGCTTCAGGGCATGGTGGAGCAAGCAAGGACAGCCTGCTCCCCACTGAGAGCCACAGCCCAGCCTTTGCACCCCCTGCATGAGAATAATCAACTCTAAGACACCAGAGCTGCCACGAGCAGGGAATCCATCCCTAACCCAGGGATGTCTCTGCGGTGGCTCGGTGTGCTGTGACCCACCACCACCTTCAGAATCATAATCCCTTCCCTGAATGAGACACAATTAAAAATAACATCGTATTTCAAAGGGCTAAGTGCTCCCAGATGGAGATCAGATCCTCAAGTGTTGTAATTTGCCAACTCTAAATATGCTGGGATTGTTTTAATGAAATAGCCTGCGCTGTTATGGAAGTGCAGGATTGTTTCCATTCACACTTCTGTTCAGCACAGCTATTCCAGATGTTCTGCCACCATTTAGGCAGTAAAAATACATATACATACATTTAAACATGTATGTATGTGTATGAACATCTACGTGCACGAAAATCAACTCAATAAAACATCACATGAAATGCTTTTACATTTAAGAGAGGTTCTCTGGACATGCCTTCATCTTCTTTTAACAAACCTGCAATCACATAACTCAAAGCCTTAAATTACCATGACCCTGAGTTGCAATAAAAACAAGAATAAAACTTTACTAGAAGGTCAAAAGCTGTCAAGCAGAAGCAAGAGAGGTGCAGAAGCAGCAGAGAGGTCAAGTGCTGCTGGAGAAACTCAGGTCCTGCACCTCCAGGTCTATTGCAGCAGTAGGTGACTGGTTACTGCTGTTGTACTGAAGGAGACCTGATGTGAATTCCAGCTGCTAACCATGGGAGAAGTCCATCTGAGAAGAGAAGAGCTTCTCTCCCCTGCCATCCACCATCCTGCCTCTCCCCCCGCTTCACTGGCAGGTAGAGCCATGGACAAGTGCTACCCCCCATGGGCTGTGAATGGGCAGCCTCAGGATCTCAGCA
This sequence comes from Bucco capensis, assembly GCA_013396975.1. Classification (NCBI taxonomy): domain Eukaryota; kingdom Metazoa; phylum Chordata; class Aves; order Piciformes; family Bucconidae; genus Bucco; species Bucco capensis. Next base: position 86,980 of record VWZO01012574.1, read on the forward strand.
AGCAAACATCTCCTCCTCTGGGACCCTAGGGTGATGATCCTGGGGCCTGGCTGCACAGCTCCCTCACAGCTTCAACACAAGCATGTCACTCAGTTACAGCAAGGAGGAGGAGAACAAACTGCACACGAGGAGATCAGGAGATGAGCATCTCTGACTTCTCCTGCTCCTTCCCCCAGCCTTTTCCCCTACATCCCAGTTAGCCTGCTTTTTACTACAGAACTCTTGCATTAAGGATCCAATCCTCTGCAAAATGCTGAGGGCTCTGAACTTTCCTTTTTTTCCAGCAGTTTTACACAGGGAAAATCCTCCTTTTCTCCTGTGCAGCTGTTGCTAACTCCTGCTGCAGCCTTGGGAGGTTGTGCCACTCAGAGGAGCATTTCCCCAGCCGAGCAGGAGGACTGGAGGATGCACATGGCAAAGTGCTCTCCAGCCCTGGCACTGTGGGACTGACAGAGATTGGGGAGCACAGACAGCACACACAGGAAATCCTGATGACAAGAAACCTATCCTGTAAGTTTAGTTGTGGAAAAAACACCCCATTTTTGCAAGGGAATATTTACTACCAGTGAGTGCTTACTTCAGAAGAAAATAAAGGTATAAAATAAACACGAGAGTTCCTTTTCCTCCTGACCATGGCACTGTGTATTACAGCAGCGGGCAGGGTTTTTCACTTGAACATTTGCAACGTTCTTAACTGAAAACTGACTTATTTCTCCTGCAGCCTGCAAGCCTTCCTCTGGAGACCCACACCAAGGGCTGTAACACAGGCTGGAGCTGCACTGAACACCTTCACCCTGCCAAATTCACTCCTCAAAAGCTTTCAAACCATGAGTGTCAAAACCACAGCTGGCCAAGGGCAGGCTCTGCACAGCTCTGGACACTGCAGCTGGGGCTTGTCTGGGAGGAGAGGATAGCATCTGGGCTGGGCTGAGGACATCCCTGACCCGTGAGCACCAGAAGAAACCCAGAGCTGGAGACTCCCCTGGGGCTGGCTAGGTGCAGGGCAGCATCACCACTGCTGCCAGCTCTCTGCAGAAGCAAAAACCAACCCAGCTGCTGCTTCCCTGCTGCAGGTGGAGTTCAGCTGCACCTCAGCAGCCATCGCTGACTCAAGTGCAGCCTCACAGCAGCTCTGAGCTCCAACAGGGGCAGTTTGGCCAGGGTCTGCACAGCAGGCAACAGCAGCCTGTGTGTGGAGACACGCAGGGAAGGAGTGGGAGGACCAGAAGGGCTTTGCTCCAAGGGTGACCACGGGAGCTCGGGACGTGACACAAAGAGCTCTGCATCTTTTGATGCTTCCTCTTCTCCCACAACAACTTGGTCATCTGCTCACAGAGCCTCCTGAGAAAGGCTGCCTGTCCCCTCTCCCACAGAGAGGGTCTGCTTCCTCTCAGGGAGCTGCCAGAGGAGACCCACAGTCATTTACAGTCTGTCAGACCCACAGCAACTTCCAGTCTATCAGGCAGTTATTACTGTGCAGTGATAGGAAATGGGACCAGGTCAGAGCTTGGGTAGAATGCACATACTGGAAGCAGAGTAAGCTCGGCTTAGGTCCCACGTGTCGGAAGCCAAACCTTCTGTGGCAATGTAGAACTTCCCAATCCCAATCCCCTTACTCATTCCTGTAGTTTCACCATGATTGTTCAAGCCCTGACAGCATCTTTGTGCCACAACAAACAGAGAAGATGAGAAATGAGGAGGCTGAGTGCTGTGCAAGGGACAGGCACCCCTCAGCCTCCTGGGACTGCATCATAGTGAGACTGTGGCTGCTGGCCGAGCCCTCGGCAGCACTCAGCATCTCTCAGCACAGCTGAGAGGGGGAGAAAGAGGAGAGAGAGCCTGTTAGCTGCTGCTCACCACCCAAAGCACAAGAGGCCAAGCTCTGCCCAATGGGACCTCTCTCACAGGGCTGATCAAAACCCAGAGTTCAAGAGTGTCACGGCCTGGCATCCACATGGAACCTGATTCTTTTACTAGCTGAAGGCCTGTGTGAGGTTTTAATGGATGCTAATGTAAATAGATGTGCTTATTAGGACTTTAGTGCACTCACAACAGCTTCATAAAGCTTTTTTATTGTCCTCATTTATTGCCACATTCTTCTGGCACTTGGAGTGGTCCAAGTCCCAGATAGCCCCCCCAGAAGTCCTGGGTTCACCTAGGTGTAAATCTGTGGTTCCTTTAGATGTTTATCAGCCTGGAAGGAGACTGGCTCAGAGAATCTAAATATTGCTTTCAGTTAAGCACTGCTGAGTGTAACCAGATCCTGAAGAGCCACTCTAGCTCAGCAGCTGAGCAGCAATCATTTTCAGCTGGGGAGAACTCTATTCCTTTACAGCTTCTAAAAACCAATAATAGTTTTTAAAACAAGAAATCTCGCTTTCCCCACGACAGAAAATGAACTTTCAGAGGTTCTCACACCATTTGGTGTCAGCTTGCAGCTCCTCAGCACCTTTGACTTCACCCTTGAGAAAGCAGAGTCTGCCAGAGGACCTCTCCTGCTCCTTGCTGTACAGACTGCCTATCCATGTCACTAGCACTCTGACACACGGACACAAGGAGAATTGTCATCCCAGGAAAGGTTTGTACACAAGGACATGGGGATCAGACACAGCACTGCTGAAACAGCTGTGCCTGCAGTGAGCACAAGCAGGCTTGAGAGGGCAAAGGGATGTCAGAGAGCACATTATGGGCAGAAGGGAGAACAACTAATGGGGAAGAGTAGTAAGGGGAAGCTAAAGCACAGGAGATCACACACATCTTCAGCTGCTGAAACCTCTTAACAAAAGGTCATCAGATTGTGAGTGCTCAGAAAAGTGCTATTTACACATCACAGAAAAAAAAAAAAGGTCAATTCTAAGACCAGCATTCCTCTGAGCCAGAGCTGCTGTGCTGCTCAAGAACTTACTAGCAGGAGATCAGCTGCTACAGAAGATGCCACCCAGCTGAAGGCACAACTCCACTGTCACAGGACAGTCTGTGAAGTGACCACAGGTGAGCACGAGCACAGACTGCCAAAGCCCTTCACAGCACAGGCAGGCAGACACTGGAACAAATGACCTGAGGACAAAGGAGGACGTATCTGCATGGCATGCTAGTGGTACCCCGGCAACAGCAGATGGATGAGAAGACACACAGCGAATGCTACACTGCATTTATCATGGAACCATTTAGCCTGGAGCAGCTGGGATGCAGTGAGTACCTCCTGGGAACAGCTGGTGCATCCCAGACTGCTGCTTTCCCTGGTGTTAGCAAGCTCAGGCAGGAGAACGTGCTCTCCCTTCAACCACTCAGGGATGCTTCTTGCCTTTTTTCCACCCAAGCCTGCTGGAGTTAATAGCTCTGCCTTACAAGACCTCAGCATGACTCAGTTATTCATGAGGGAAGCTTTCTAAGGTAAGAGGGCAGGCAGGTGCCTGGCTGCATGTGCTGCTGAGCATCTCCCCAGAGTGGCTCTGGAGGTGCCTGTGAGGAGCAGGAGGTCCAGCTGGCACCTGCTGCAGCCAACGTGCCCACAGAGACCTGAGACACTGCTGCAGTGAGCTCCAAACATCCTCTGCCTTGCAGCTTCCTCACAAACAGGCATATTCCAGCCAAGTGTGCCAAAAGGTCTGCAGAGATCTACACATCCTCCTGCAGACCTAGCCCAAAGGATGGCTTCAGGTGAAGGCCACGAGGAGAAGCTGTGGTGCCCAAAGCCAGGCAACTGCCGGCAGCTTGGCACCGAAGCCACAAGTGGAACCAAGGTGAGCAGGAGAGCTGAGGAAGGAATGTTCCCTATCAGCCTGGGCAGGCCACAGCTGCCTGGTGTGCCATGGCCAGGAAAAGCAGTGAGGATAAGGACAGAATACAAGAGGCAGACAGGAAGCTGGGGTGAGAACCTCCTGATGTGCTAATTAATTCTCCTGCTGTAGGCGAAGCAGAAACTCGGAGGGAATTGCACCAGTGCCTGTGCAGGCTGTGGGCACAAACTCTGGTTTCTGCTCTCCTGGCAGACACCTTTTCTACTGACCTTGGCAGAAACAAATTATTCAGTGTGATGTAAAGCTGTGGGGCACAAACCTGCTCTGCCCTGGACAGAAGAGAACCTACTCAGCTGGGACCTTGTTTAAAGTTCAGAATCCTGAATATCAAGTCATGTAAAACCACGGGGAAAAGCAGACTCCCAACACCAGCCTCAGGTTAATTCCTGGAGGAAGCTAACACTGAAACCAGACTGAATCTGACTTTCTTTCCCAGCCTTTTTCAAAGGTAACTCAGGAAGACAGGACAAATGCAAATCCTCAGGCCCTTGGAGCTCAGCAGCCCGGGGAGCTGGACTCAGATCTGTCCTCCTTGGGGCACTGGGGCTGCACATCCCACCAGAGCACTCCTGTGCATTACCAGCTCTTATCACCCCACTGCAGTCAGGTGTCTGTCAGCAACACAGAAGGTCACACCTCTTATCTGTCACTAAGTGATGAGGCTGAGGGTTTCTCCAGACCAACCATCTCCAGTTCCAAGGGGAAGCAGGCACCAGGCACTGCTTTGAACTGGCTCTTCTGGTTGCCTTCCCTGTTCCGCCCCACCAGCTCCTCAACCCTTTGGAAGCAGCTCTCAACTCCCACCTTAGACCTACCCCTGACAGCCCTGGCCTCAACGGATGTCACCTCTGCACAGGCAAATCATCTCTCCAGCAGAACACCTAAATGCACTGTCCCACAGCACAGTTCACAAATGCCAGGTGAGAAATGCTCTATCAGTTCCCTGCTCTCACACCTACACAGGCTGTTTGTGGCCACAGCTCCTGAAGGTCTTCCTCTCCCAGGAAACTCTCCGTGCTGCCTCCAGGCACACTACACCTCCTCAGAGACCAAGGCAGCAGAGTCACACTCGCCCAGAGCTGCTTCACTCCCAAAGCCTTTGGGAATCCTGGCTTGGGCTTGTATGGAACTTCTAGAGGAGCCTCAATGGAGCACCCACTTCCCAGAGAGCCAAGCTGGGGCTTGAGGAAGCAGATCTATTTCACTCTCCTCACCCTGTGCCCAGGCAGGTTTCCAAGTGCCTGTTTCACTTCTTAAACCTCTGTTGTTCCACAAAACAGATTTTTGTTTACACATCATATGCCTAAAAACTATTTTTCTTATGAGATACAAAACCCCCACCAAAGTTCCTTTATACCCATCTGCTTCTAAAACACTTCTTACTCTTTGTGAAGGTTCTCCTCTAATCCAAACCCCTTGAGGCATTTCAGAAGGTAAATGAGTGATTAGAAGCATTCCTGCTGTAATTTATATGCTTTGTAAACCCTAATTGTTCCGAGTCAAAGATTTCATTTCTCCTCAAGTGCCAGGTTCAGGAGGCTCCAAGGCACACAGCAAGATGTGCCCAGTGGGTCAGACCTGGGCAGCCTCTGGCTCACCTTGGAGTGTGCTTTGCTTCATGGCTTAACATGCACAGATTTCAGATCACTAACTGCTAAGTGTTATGTTTGAATGGAAGAAATCACAGAACATATAGGCTGGAAAAGATCTCTAAGATCATCAAGTCCAACAGTCGACCCGATGCCCCCATACCACGTCACAAAGTGCCACATCTACACGGTTTCTGAAGACTCCAAGGGATGGCGACTCCTATTAACAAGGGCATCTTGTTCCAATGCCTAACTGCTCTCTCAGGGAAGAAATTGTTCCTAATATCCAACCTGAAGCTCCTCTGGCACAACTGGAGGCCATTTCCTCTTGTCCTATTGCTAGTCACCTGGGAGAAGAGACCGAGCCCCATCCTCACTCCAAGCTCCTTGCAGGGAGGTGGAAAGAGTGAGGAGGTCTCCCCTGAGCCTCTTGTATGCAGACAAGCACATAGCATGCATGAGGTGGAGCAGGCATATTCACAGCCACATCTCACATCAGGACACGCACACAATTTCAGTTTTCCTTTAGGCACAAACATACTTCTATTTCTAACTCCTGAGCAGCTGATATCTCGTTTCCTCAACCCAATTTCACCCTTAATTGACAGTCCCAATATCCAAGGGCTATCTGAAGGGGCACAGACCACGGGCAGGGTACCCTCAGTGCAGGGACCTGCCATGCTCTGGGTAGTTCCTACCCTCCCTCCCGANTTCCTACCCTCCCGAGCATCCAAGCAGGATTGCAGCCCAGACCCACGGTGGGGGAGCAGGAGGGTTGGGTGTTCAGCTGAATGAACTTACTGTTACCTTCCCCCCCCCTTTCCCTAACATAAGTCTTCTTTTTCCTGATACTGTCTGCATGTGAACCATCTAATTGAAGCCATGGCAGGCCCCGTCCTCCTTTGATTTCCTGTCTGTGCTGCAGCAGTCGCCTGTTTCAATTAGGACTTTCTCCAGCTCCTACATTTTCCGTGCTCCAGCTGGCTCCCAGTGCACTTCCTTGGAAGGTAAAATGCACTAACTGTGCTGATCGGAGACTGATAGCTGCACAGCCACAATATTTAATAGCTGAGCTGATAAGAGGAGGGGTTAACAACAAAAAAANNGACAAATGCAAATCCTCAGGCCCTTGGAGCTCAGCAGCCCGGGGAGCTGGACTCAGATCTGTCCTCCTTGGGGCACTGGGGCTGCACATCCCACCAGAGCACTCCTGTGCATTACCAGCTCTTATCACCCCACTGCAGTCAGGTGTCTGTCAGCAACACAGAAGGTCACACCTCTTATCTGTCACTAAGTGATGAGGCTGAGGGTTTCTCCAGACCAACCATCTCCAGTTCCAAGGGGAAGCAGGCACCAGGCACTGCTTTGAACTGGCTCTTCTGGTTGCCTTCCCTGTTCCGCCCCACCAGCTCCTCAACCCTTTGGAAGCAGCTCTCAACTCCCACCTTAGACCTACCCCTGACAGCCCTGGCCTCAACGGATGTCACCTCTGCACAGGCAAATCATCTCTCCAGCAGAACACCTAAATGCACTGTCCCACAGCACAGTTCACAAATGCCAGGTGAGAAATGCTCTATCAGTTCCCTGCTCTCACACCTACACAGGCTGTTTGTGGCCACAGCTCCTGAAGGTCTTCCTCTCCCAGGAAACTCTCCGTGCTGCCTCCAGGCACACTACACCTCCTCAGAGACCAAGGCAGCAGAGTCACACTCGCCCAGAGCTGCTTCACTCCCAAAGCCTTTGGGAATCCTGGCTTGGGCTTGTATGGAACTTCTAGAGGAGCCTCAATGGAGCACCCACTTCCCAGAGAGCCAAGCTGGGGCTTGAGGAAGCAGATCTATTTCACTCTCCTCACCCTGTGCCCAGGCAGGTTTCCAAGTGCCTGTTTCACTTCTTAAACCTCTGTTGTTCCACAAAACAGATTTTTGTTTACACATCATATGCCTAAAAACTATTTTTCTTATGAGATACAAAACCCCCACCAAAGTTCCTTTATACCCATCTGCTTCTAAAACACTTCTTACTCTTTGTGAAGGCTCTCCTCTAATCCAAACCCCTTGAGGCATTTCAGAAGGTAAATGAGTGATTAGAAGCATTCCTGCTGTAATTTATATGCTTTGTAAACCCTAATTGTTCCGAGTCAAAGATTTCATTTCTCCTCAAGTGCCAGGTTCAGGAGGCTCCAAGGCACACAGCAAGATGTGCCCAGTGGGTCAGACCTGGGCAGCCTCTGGCTCACCTTGGAGTGTGCTTTGCTTCATGGCTTAACATGCACAGATTTCAGATCACTAACTGCTAAGTGTTATGTTTGAATGGAAGAAATCACAGAACATATAGGCTGGAAAAGATCTCTAAGATCATCAAGTCCAACAGTCGACCCGATGCCCCCATACCACGTCACAAAGTGCCACATCTACACGGTTTCTGAAGACTCCAAGGGATGGCGACTCCTATTAACAAGGGCATCTTGTTCCAATGCCTAACTGCTCTCTCAGGGAAGAAATTGTTCCTAATATCCAACCTGAAGCTCCTCTGGCACAACTGGAGGCCATTTCCTCTTGTCCTATTGCTAGTCACCTGGGAGAAGAGACCGAGCCCCATCCTCACTCCAAGCTCCTTGCAGGGAGGTGGAAAGAGTGAGGAGGTCTCCCCTGAGCCTCTTGTATGCAGACAAGCACATAGCATGCATGAGGTGGAGCAGGCATATTCACAGCCACATCTCACATCAGGACACGCACACAATTTCAGTTTTCCTTTAGGCACAAACATACTTCTATTTCTAACTCCTGAGCAGCTGATATCTCGTTTCCTCAACCCAATTTCACCCTTAATTGACAGTCCCAATATCCAAGGGCTATCTGAAGGGGCACAGACCACGGGCAGGGTACCCTCAGTGCAGGGACCTGCCATGCTCTGGGTAGTTCCTACCCTCCCGAGCATCCAAGCAGGATTGCAGCCCAGACCCACGGTGGGGGAGCAGGAGGGTTGGGTGTTCAGCTGAATGAACTTACTGTTACCTTCCCCCCCCCTTTCCCTAACATAAGTCTTCTTTTTCCTGATACTGTCTGCATGTGAACCATCTAATTGAAGCCATGGCAGGCCCCGTCCTCCTTTGATTTCCTGTCTGTGCTGCAGCAGTCGCCTGTTTCAATTAGGACTTTCTCCAGCTCCTACATTTTCCGTGCTCCAGCTGGCTCCCAGTGCACTTCCTTGGAAGGTAAAATGCACTAACTGTGCTGATCGGAGACTGATAGCTGCACAGCCACAATATTTAATAGCTGAGCTGATAAGAGGAGGGGTTAACAACAAAAAAACCCAACCAAAAACCAACCCAACTGCTGCGACCCAGCGCTGAGCCCAAACAAAGGCTACCCTACAGCTGCTTGTTCAGTCCAGGCCCCACATACACACAGAGCTGCAGGCTGCTCACAGAAATTCATGCTTTTATGATAAATTTCACCCCCTTCCATGCATGTGTCCAGTGTTCCCTTCCTGCTTTGCAGCCAGGCAGTGCCGACTGGGGACCAGGTCGCTGCAGCTATTCCAAAGGGCAGGGAGATGGCATTGAGGCACAACCCTTCCCAGCTAAAAGTAAGGTTGTTTTGTAGTCAGGAAGGAGGGGAAAAGAAAGGAAGGAAAAAAGAAAAGGTCTCTGGGCTGTACACACCAGTGAATGTATTTTTTCTGCTTTATGAAAACCACAAATCTCTTTTTCACCCCCTTTCCTCCTTACTCACAGGGCAGTTTAATTACAGTTTAATCTCCTCCAGTAAGCACCCTCGAGACCTTCTTGTCCAAGCCCTGCACTATCAAGGCTGCAGCTACAATTTACTGCAGGAGGTGGGGGCTCCCCTCAGGAAGGCCAGGAGAGAGCTCAGGAAAAAAGAGGAACAGAAAAGGAATAAAGAAAAAGCAGTTTGGTTCCTTTATTACTAACCGTGCAAAGCTTCCCTGGACCCTGGAGGTACTAGCTCCATAATGAGAGAAACACCCTAAGGTGACAGCCAACACCCCCCCTGCTCCAGGACATCCAAAGGAAAACTGGGAGTTTGAATTGTTCACTGGGAGCTTGGATCCAGGGGATCCAAGGCAAGGGAAGAGGTTGAGGAAGAGAAGCAAGTTGTTAGGTGGGAAATGGGAAGCAAAGGTGTTTTGGTTTATGGGACACTGTTGAAAATAAGCAGGACCTAGTAATTTAAACAAACAAATAAGGAATCTACAGACCTCTGCCAGCTCTGGTTTCACACGGAGTATTTCCCTGAAACGGGAGAGGGAATTCGGATGTGGAAAAGCACACTGAACTCAAGCTAGCAGCACAGGGGGCATCAGGAGATGTGCTTTCTCCTGCTGTTCACACTGCTACAAATGCAGCTGAGAACTGGCCCAGGATGCATTGCTCATGCCATGGAGAAGAACAGAGCTAGCTGATCCTTCAGGTAGGGTTTAACCATGTGTTTGCCTAGGCAATCAAGTGCTATCCCAGGCACACAGCACACAAACCTGCTGCGGGCAAACCCAGGTGATGCATGGCTAGAGAGATGTTCCCCATCCCTTTCTGTCCCAGCCCTGCTGCTTTCTCACAAGTGTTTACTGCCCATGGCACTCGGGACTGTTTGCCAAGCACAGATAGGCTATGGTATGCAGACAGGGACCTACAGGGAGTATTTCTTTCTGTGCAGTGCAGTGGGTTATGGTTACAGCTATCAAGCTGCTCCAGTTGCTGATTTATTCACCCAGAAGGACAGATACAATATTTTTCTCAATCTGTTTCCTATTAACTTTTCCTCCCCCCTGCCATGGCCACCCCCTCCCCTTCATGATTCCTACAATGGATGAAGTCTCCTCTTTTCTCAGCCACAAAGCAAGGTATCCTGCACATAATGTCCCTTACCCTTGAGGCAATGATCAAGGAACAGGATATCCTGGTTAATACTAATGATGGGAGAAAGGTTGCTCATTCTCACAGACTTTTCTACCCACTGGTGCCTCCTGAACCTGCCTGGGGCACTCTTGTCTGTTCTTCTCCGGGGAAGAAAGACAAAAATCAATAAAGAAGTGAGATGAAGCAGAGATTATTATACAAGCTGACCCGCCAGGGGCCAGGGCAGCATGGCACTGCAAACAGCTGAGCTATGGCTTGAAGCAAGTGCCAGCAGCCCTGACATCAGAAGATGCTCCAAAACCTGGTTACAGAACTTGGAGAAGCTCCCAAACAACCTGCCACTGTGGGTGACAAAACCCCCAAAAGCAAGCCACAGACAGCACAAGTGATCCTCCATGCCCCTGCTGCTCCTCAGCCTGGCCCTGGCCTCTCAGGAGGGAGCAGGCAGTGCTAACAGCAGAGCACACAATCCCCTCCCTGCTCCCACAGCCACTGCCCTCTGCTCCCTGCCTGTGGGGAATTAGCCTCCATCAGGCCAGAGGGGAGATGAGCTTTTTACTCACTGCTGCTGCTTCCCAGAGCAAATGCTTGTGCAAGCTGTACAACACCTTGCTCTTTCACTCCTGCCAAGGCATCATGCAAATGGTAAGATCTAATCAAGTGACAAACAGTTAGCCACAGGAATGGCCCAGCAGCCTTTGGTCTTGCTCCTCCCTACAGCTAGGAGACAGGTGGGCTTTGGTTAGGCTGGTGTTCTATTGCTGTAATCTCCCTAATTGAAGGGGAAATAATCTTGACTTATAGCCATATGAATCAGGACAGCAACAAGAACCACAACCATTTAAGTATTAAAAGCAAGGGAACAAACAGAAAAGCTTTTCCTGCTAGACACAAATCACTGTGAATGAGACAAAGCCAAACTTGTTTACGTGCACACACAAGGATGAACTCAGGCAATGAGGTTCTAGTAACTCCCTGCAGTGCCACAAGACTTCCTCCTAGTGAGTTCAACTGCTTCAGCAGGAGCATTTCATCAGGGAAAGAGGAATTCAACTTCCCCAACCAGTGCTGGATTCTCTCAGGGCGATTTGGCACTAATCATATTTTCTGGGATTATTTTTATGCCAGTCCAAGGCATCTTTGCTCTTTGCTTCTCAAGATGAGTTTTGGCAGCTCTACAATAATTTTACTGGACAACGCTCCCCAAAATTAAGCAAGTTCCTTATTTCTTTTTAAATAAAGGAACTGATTATTTTTTTTAAAGACACATGCTGATGTTCTTGTATTACATTACATTTACATATTCAACTGGCAGGACAAAATCCTTGGGCACACACAGGCTTGCAGGACTCGCAGCATTTCCTGTTAGAATTAGCAAACTAGCAGAGAAGTTTCTCCTTCAGCAGATGACTCAGTCTCCTTGAGTGACACAAACCTTCGGAGGTCACTGCACAGCAATCCTTGCCATCTGCTGGAATTCTGGGTGCTTAGCACAGGCTAGAATTGCCTCAGCTCCCAGGATCATGCACTCACACCTGAGCAGGGACACTTCATGAGCTCCCAGAGGAAGCTTTCACCTCCGCAGCTGGGCCACTCGAGTCACTTGCAGCACCAAGTGCTTAGGTTGGTGCATTAGTCCTCACTGGCTATTCAACTGATGACATGCAATGCAAAGCTTCCCAGAGCAGTTACTACACTGTCTCCCATGGCTCTCAGAGACCTCCCAAGCAGAGGTTTTGCTGGCACCTCCTGTGCAAAGGACTCCACATGCCCAGTGCTGAGCAGGAGAGGTGCACCTGAAGCTCTAGGTACACAGCTTGCACTGCTGGGACAGGACCTCACCAACACCTCTCCACTCACAAAGGTGCCAGTTCCTCTGAACAAGAACCATGGCAGGAAACAGGAAGGTATTTTGACAAACTCCTTCCCAACCAAAGCCTTCACCAACTCACATCATCACAGCTGCAATGCTATAATAATAGCAGCAAGCAGTATCAAGTTGCTAGGGAGAAGCCATGATTTTATGAAGCCAAATGATACAACTTGGGAAAAAAACCAAACACTGAAGCTTTCACACATAAAGCCTTTTTTCAGGTCTTGATCCACTTCGGTGCAATAAATGATCCTGCCTCCTCCTTACAAACTACACTTCATCTGCAAGCTCCCAGACCAAACCAGACTTTCCTCCTTTCCTAAACAAGGGGGGAAATGCCTCACAACACTGAGCACTTCCCTCCAGTGAATTACCATGCACAGGAAGAGAGCTCTCAGTGCAGCAGCTGCAGGGCACTCCAGGGGCAGAGCATCAGGCACATGTCAGGAGACTCTGTCCAGTGTAGCCCTGCCATCATTTGACCTTTGGTACCTTTCTAATCATTCCCTCTTTCATCCTTTATCCTGCCTGTCTCTAACAGACTGACTGGGGCAGAGCCTTCTCTTCCCAACACAAAGGAATCCCAACTGGCTCCGTGCAAACACACAGGAGAAATGCAGCTCCTTCCTGTGGGACCTGGCAATCTCAGGCAAGGGACGAGAGAGAGATAGGGAGATGCAAACCAGCAGCCAACACGGAGCTCAGAGCTCTGTCTGAGCAGCACAAGCTGCTTTGCAGAAGCATGGCTTCCCCCTCCTGCTGAAGGACCCCAGGAAAGCTCTCCACACTCTCCCAGTGCTCAGTTTGCTGTGCTCTTTAAGTGAAAACAAACCAACTTCGTTAGAATAAAGGGGATACTACTCAGGAGGCTTGCCTTGCTTACAAAGCTGCACAGTGGAGCTCAAAGCTGACCATGGCACACAACCAGTCTTTCTCCATTCCAGCAGTTCACTTCCAGCCTGGCTTTGTTCTCTGGTGGTTCTTTTCATCTGCTGTCTCTTAGATCTAAATCTTCTGAGAGCAGACTATCCTTCTGCTGTAAGCATGGTGCAGAGCAGAGATGCTGGACCAAAGCCCCAGCTCAGTGTGAAAAGGAAAAGGCAACAGTCTATAGAGAAGCTCAGTGACATCTCAGCCATCGTTCTTACCCATCCATACATAGGTGACAGTGGCACTAGATCAGCTTTGTGTCATCTGAGCAGATGCATGAGCATTTCAATTCCCTGAGAGCTGCAGTGGTTATCTCAAGAAGCTTAGAAAGGCCAAGAGATCTGACAGAGGAGCTCATGGGGAATGTCCCAGAGATTTATTCTAAACCTGGAAAAAGATCTGCTGTCAGCTGGGACATTTCCTATGCTCACACCCCCCACACAGCCCAGCTGAGCAGAGGGCACCGGGAAGGGTATTCCTGAGGGAAGAACTCGGCAGCTTCCCAGTCTGAATGAATTGGGTCCTGTCACTCCAAAACCTCAAGAAACCAGGACCTTGCAGAGCTTGCTAACTGACATCCCTCTCATTCATGAAAAGTGTGATCTGCTGTAAAAAGTAAAAGCTATAAATATCATTGTGAACCCTGCTTCTTTTTCCTCTTGCTGGCTCCTGGCCACCTGGATTTGAATAAATCCATCACCGGAAGATTCCACATGTTTGCTATTTGAGCAAACATCTGTTGGTTAAGCTGCTGCTCCCCTGGGAGCATGGCCTGGCTGCTCCAGCAGGCACTTTGGTGGCTTGCTTTCCCTTGTATGCAAATGCATCTTGTTGTGATTAGCTGGTTCCTCTCCTCCCCAGCCAGGGCACAATGCACACTGTGCTCTGACGTCAGCTCGGCTGCTCGGTGCCCTCTGAGCTCTGCTTAGCTCAGGCCTGCCCTGCCTCTGGAGGATGCTAGCCTGCCCACTGCCCTCACGAGGGCTTCCTAACATCTTATCTCCCTTGTTCCTCCACTTTCCTCTTTGCTTCACTTGAGGCTTTTCCACTTTATTATCCTTCTGCTCCTTCCTTTACTTTTCTCCTAGCCTAGCCTCTCATTAACCATCTCCTACCACCTACAATAATTGGTAATAAACCAAGTAAGAGTTGATGACACACTCAACAGTTGTATAACAAAACCCCAAAGAAACACACACACACACACACATATATGTCTTTCTGCAGTACAGCTTCAGGCACTTTGCAGACCCAGGAGGACAGTGTGGAAGTGGCTATAGCCATTCCTGAGTCACATCCCTGGTCCAGACCCACTGCTTGAACCTTTCTCTGGAGGACTCAGCTGTCTGCAGCTGCAGGGACTCTCTGTGAGCAGGACAATACCAGGCACTACAGCACAGAGATTTGCACTGGGTTTCTGGCCAGAGAGTCCAGGGAGAAGAAAATACTAATTTTATTCTTCAGACTGCCTTCTCTTGTATCAAACAATCTGTATTTACCATCAAGATGTAATTCCCTCCCCTCCCCATTCTCTCCTCCTCACGTGTGCTTGCCTGTTGGAGAAAGCTCTTGCATCCAGCTAAGGATGGAATACCTAGCCCACCCTGTTCCAGACAATGCATCCTCCATCTCCAGCTAACCCAGCGTGATCCTCAGGTACAAGAACATGCTGGAGTGTTTGTTTGTCCCTTAGAGCTGGTTTGGAAGCACTGAGATTGCCTTCAGTGAAGGGTAGTTCTTAAAAATGTGAGTTTTCTTTTAGTGCGGCAATGCTGGTTATTGTAATTTGCAGGCAAAAGCTGGTTAGTTGCTGTCAGAGCTGTGGCTGGTTTGTGTGAAGAGGCAGTGGCACAGTGGCAGTGGCACAGTGGCAGTGGCACAGTGGCAGTGGCACAGTGGCAGTGGCACAGTGGCAGTGGCACAGTGGCAGTGGCCCTCTGGTGCCACCTGGCAGGAGGGAGGGAGCAGTCCCTTCCCAACAGGAGCTCCTGGGCTCAGCCTGCATGGCAGCACTTGGGAGATAAAGGCCAGGAGTCCTGAATGCACAACTTGCTCCATCCATCAGCTTATCCAAACAAACTCTAACTGGAGCTGGAGGAGGCCAAGGAGCAGGATCTGATCTCTGCCAAAGAACTGTTTTTCTGTTTATAAGTTTTTTGTAGTAGAGGAAAATCAGAAGGAAACTAAACCAATTCACCTCAGTTTCCCTTTTGTTTTGCCTTCTACTCTCAAAATTTCAGCTTCTGGATTCCTCAGGAGGGAGAAGCAAACCAGGGGAAAAAAGAAAAATCACTAAGTATGACACAAGGTTCCCATTTTGAGTAACCTGGAGAAGAGAGCTCCTGCATCTGCCTGAGGAGTGCAGGAAGCATCCCTGAGACACATGTCCCCTGTTGAGGAGGATGCTGCCCTGCCTGATTCCTCAGACTCATGGCCTAATCTGCTGTTCCACAGGGAGGGAGCTGTGTCCAGCTAACCTCTGCTTGTCACCACTGTCACATCAGAGCCAACAGCTTTGGCTTTCCAGAGATGCCCCTTATCTCCTCTTCACATTTAGTCACTTTTTGGCAAGAGGTCTCAGTATGGAGCAGGAGACAGTGCCCCAAGCAGACAACTGGTGAGCTGCAGAAGGGGCTGAGCAGGCAGAGAGGAACTCCCAAGTCCTCACCAGCAGCAATGCCTTTTGCATGAAGCACTGTGGCCACCTGGGCTGAGCTGCAGAGTGCTCTCTGCCAGCTGGGCTTGTCATCACCTGCCCTTGCAGGCCAAGGCCCAGGAGCAGCTGGGTGATGAACTGCAGACACAAGGACAGGACCTGCTGTCCCAGCAACTCTCAGACCAGAGAGATGGAAGGAAGCAAGGCAGCACCTCTGCTTCATCCTAGGAGCAGCAGTGACTGGGGAATCTCCCACCCTCAGCTCAACATGGTGAGAAGGGAAGGGAGAACACCCATCAAACACCAGCTCCCCACCAGAGAGTCCTTGCTAAATGTGTACCAGGTCCTACCCCATTTTAAACAGGACCACTGTGGCCTTGTGAGTTAAGCTGCTTTAAAACTGTTTGGCAACATCTTCCTCCTCCACCCACTTAGGGCCAGAGCCAGCAAAGCATTTCTGCTTGCCCTTCTCTTTAAAGTCTCCTGCAGGCCCTTTGAACTCAGCAGCCTGTTCTCGTGTTGAAATGCTCTGCTGGAGAGCAGCTGGAGCAGCAGCAGCACCAAGATGATGCTCCAGGGAGGAGCAGCACACCTTTCCTGCTGGCCCTGCACCAGCTGGACTCCTGGTCACCCCAAAGCACATCAGTCACAAGGAGGGCAGCAGATGAGCACCTAACTGCAAGGGCTACAGCTGCACGTGCTTAACTGGCCACTGCTCACAGCACACCTCACACTGCTGTCAGGCTGCTGGGGTTTGCCCAGACTGCTTTCTCCACCAGTACTTTGGCAGCAAAGCTCACAGGATGGAAAGAGACAGACGCAGCAGAGCCAGGCTCCTCGGATCCAAATTCCTAAAAGGTGTGTTATGGAATGAAATCTTAGCTTAACAAATGAGCCTGGCTGCTTTGGAGATCCTCCCCACAGCTTGAGGTGGAGAGGTGGGAATGTCCAGCCTGGTACTCAAGCTGTTTGCATGTCCCTTCAGCAGAACTCCAAGATGCATCACTGCGCTGATGTTAAAGCAAGTTATTTCAAGAGAAGATTTATGCCCAAATCTGCTTCTACTTAAATGGTTTCCAAAATGAGTTCATTCACCACGTGCCTAAAGCAAGGCCCCAAACGAAACAGCTGGTGCATGGAGCAGAGGAGAGCAGCACATGCTGCATCAGCACTCTGCTCCCTCTGACTCTGCACTGGGCAGTGCCTGCTGCAGGCCTGGCACCACTGCTCTCAGCCCAGCTTGCTTCTGCTCCTCTGATTTCACCAGAAGGTCAGACAGGAGGACAGAAGGTGCCACCAGCAGCCCCCTCCTGCCTCTGGAGCACAGCAGAGAGTTGCAGCCAGAAAGACTGGTACCCATTGTGAAATGATGGGCTGGCTCCTGCTTCCAGCTGAAATGGAGGGGGGATGATTTCATCCTCTGCAAGCCCTGCTCACTCCAAATGAGCAGAAATCACCTCATAACTCCCTTGCAGTGGTGAGATTTACAAAAGAGACATAAAACACACAGACAGTGCCAGGTTCTTACTCATCTAAGCAGGAGTTAAACCCAGCGCATGGCCCCAGTAAGCTCATGGGGCTGCTTGCAGACAAGGCAGGCTGCAGGACAAGAGCTTGCCTCACTTCTTCCCTGAAATTCGCCTGGTGAGGCACAGCACCCCTAAATCACTGGCCACCCCTCAGATGCTCACCCATTCCTGCTATCTCCTAAAATCCTCCTCCTCACACCCACCACCAACCAAGTTTTTCCAGGTTACAAGTTAACCACCTGCTGAGTGACCCAAATGCTGGCCCAAAGCTTCAAACACATTCCATGACTTTCACATGTGAGTCATTTTATGCTTAGGAATAATGTCACATGAGTCATAACATCCTTTGAATTCAGTGTCTGAAGGATCAGAGCCCAGGATGATGCTCAGGTTTAACAGTTGCCATGATTTCCTCTCACACACTGCCTGTTTGCCTTTGTCAGGAGGTGGTAAGCTGGCCACAGACACTGGGGGGTTCTGGGTGACATCTAAGTCCTAGCTACAACACATCACCTTCTCCTTGGACAACTCCTCCCTTGTTTGTATCTTCAGGCCACCTTGGCCAGCAGGGCATGCCAGGCAAGCCTCAAGGCTTAGTGACAGTGCCCAGGAGCCACACAAGCCCAGAGCAGCTGCTCCCTGCAGGAGCTTCCCTGCTCCTGCCACCCAGGACAAGGACAGGACTTACAAGTTCATCAGCTGCACATTCTTGAACATCTCCTTGACAATAGGAATTGTTGTTAACTCAGTCACAGCATCCAAAGCAGTCTCCTAAGTCAATCACCTGGAATTCACCTCGCTGCTGAGCAAACATAGGTCTGGACTTCTTCAAACAGAGGGGCTGAAAAATCTCTGCTGCTTTGTAATGTGCAATACCTTGAACCAAGAAGAGCTTTCCTCAGAGACTTGTTCTCCTCCTCTCCCACCACAAAATGCACAACACAACTGGACAAGAGGAAGACTTCCCCTGCCAGTGAGTTGCTATTCACCCTCCTTGTGAGCCAAGCTGCAAGCAGGCCTGCCACCAGAGATGCTCTTGAAACAATCCTTGTTTTCCTCCCTTCATCTCCAAACTTCATTCATTTCAGTATTTCCAGAGATACACACCTCTAAATTCAACACAAAATAAACACACATGAGCTATGTTCCTTGTGTGTTGCCTGAAGACCCAGCAAGAGGCAACAGAGAGCAGCTCTGGTTTCCTCTGGCTCCTGACACAGCACCCACAGCCCTGAGAGCTGCCCCATGGCAGACACACAACTGCATTAACCACTTCTGACCATTTTTGGTTGCAGCTCTTAGAAGCAGACAGTACAAGGAGTGGAATTCTGCTCCAGGAATGGGTTCCCAATACAACTGCCAAACAAACACTAAACTTTGCCAGCTGGCTGCACAGTGAGCTGAACAAAGTGATCTCCATGTCCAGGACACAGCCCATCAGGTGCAATGCAAAGGGAGGTAGGATGTGCTATGTTGTTATTCTCCACAGCAAATTATTTCTCTGCCCTCTGCAAAAAAACCCAAAGGATCTTGGTGTCTCAAACTTTACAGAGGTTATCCAGAAAAACCCAGATTAACTACTTTGGAAAATGTGGAGAGGAGAGGCTTGGTGAAGGCCTGCTCTGGTTTCAGCAGTGCATGTCCCTGGGCTGGGATCACCACTGCTGCCTTGTCAGGCCAGAGGGGATGGGCAGGAGGTTGGTTCCAGCCAAAGCACCCAGTGGGAACTTGGTGAGCAGGCTGGGAAAAGGGATGGGGCAGCAGGGAGGAGAGAGGGGGGCTAGGGAAAAGATGCAGCAGGAAGAGAACTACATATTTTTGATAAAAAAAAGAACAAAATTCAGACTTTATAGCCTGTAAGAGCCTTCGTGGGAATGTAAGAGAGGTAATTGTTCACATCCCAAACATTTAGCTGTAGCTGTGCAGCCACCCCCCACCAACAGCCCAGCTGCTAACAATTCTTTTTCTTCCCCTTTTCCCCCTCTCTTTTCTCTCCAAGATAAGAATCAAGCCTCATGCCAAGGAACTTTTCTCCAAGTGAATGATATTTTGAAAGTTTGGTCAAAACATAGCTGTGACATAATCAGCTTGTAAAGAGCACAAGTGACTCTGAAAGGATCCCAGTCTGGGTCTGAAGGAAGCCCCAATTTATAACCCAATTAGGAAGTAAAGCACTTTCAGGCTTTCACTCCAGTGGAATTCTCAGAGCCTCCCAAAAAAGCCAGCCCTGCACACACATCTGTTTCCAGTGTGATGCTGGTATGCAAACTATTGTCTATTGGAAGTGTGTTGTGGTAATGTTTGCCAGGGTTAAAGACTGGGTCAATTTGATCAAGAAGCTAAAATTAGCTTCTGTGTGTTTTCCTGAAAAGAAAAAAAAGGGAAAAAAGAAAAAGAAAGAAAGAAAAATACTGTAAAGCTCTTTGTTTTCCTTCAAGCCTTGTTCTCAGATTGCTGGTGGGCTGTGTGAGCTACCAGAGAGCTCCCAAACCTGCCTCTGCCGTGCTGCTGCTGAGCTGATGGGAGAGCAGCAGTGTGTGCAGCCCTGAGCACTCGCAGCCCTTCTCATCCATCACTAGAGCTTAACACTCACTCAGGCACTCAGACTGCACACAGCAAGGCAGAAGCAAGCATTAGTGTCACTAAACAGGACCATTTTAGCTACTGAGAGAACTCAGAAAAAGCCTTTTACGCTTCTGACCATGATCCAAGTGCTGATTTCTGGAAGGGTTCTGCTGCTCTTTAGCCAGCAGACCCTTCCCCTCTCTCCACACCTCTGCTGCACTGCACTCAGCCACACAGCACCTAGAGCAAACTTCTTCACATGCAAATATTTACTAAACACGGTGCCTGCTGATGAAAGCTTTTCATTAAAGACATTTCCATTAAAGGTGGAAAAAGACCCCAAATCACCCTAAAACTGCACCTGCCATAAATGACTGTGTTCAGTCTCTGCTGACCTCAGGCAGCAGCTCAAGGCTGGGGACAGGATCTCCCCCAGAAAGCAAAACCCCAAACCTTCATGTTGTGTTTACACACACCCCTGAAACATTCATTTTAAAGCATTACAAATACAAAGATAGAAATATACAATACAGAGAGTCTGGGGGGAAAAAAGTCAAAGGTCCTGATTCTGCAAATATCATCACAGGAATACTTTGATAACTGAATGATCCCAAGAGCTCCAGTGGGAACTGCTTGGCATGTGAAATGTTTGCAAATTGATGCACTCAATGCACTGAGAAAAACAGTAAAAAAAAGTTACTGTCAATACTGATTTATTGGTTGGAGTTTCTGCAAATGAGGAGACGAAACCTCGATTCTCTAGGAATCCTTCCAGGAACTGCTCCTCAAGCATCTCCTGCTTTTCCAGTCAGGATACATTTCCTGAGATCAACTGTCTTTGTTCTCTCTATTCCACCACCTGAATGGATATTTTCAGGACCAGCTTCTCTTCCAGATGCCAAAAAGCAGGTAGCTGGAGCTTCATTACAATTGGTGACTAGCACTTCTGTATCTACAGGACAAGGAAGCAAGAGGATGACCAAAACCTTTACTACTGCTTCCAGCCACACCAGGCTGCCTCAGAAAATCTTATCCACACATGGAGACTTTCTCTAAAGCTTGAGATAGTGTTTTAGGTCACCAGACAGTCCTCCCCTGCATTTCAGGACACATCTGCCTCTTCTCCAGCTCCTAAGGAGGCTGCAGCCACTGTTTGCTGTGGATAAGACATCTTCCTATGGGGCTGGCAGTGTCCTGTCAGGAAGGGAACTGGAGACAGCCTCGTGCAAACCAAGAGGGGAAACCTCTGCCTCCTCCTTTAGGCACAACTGCATCCACATTACTCAAACTCATGTTCTTGTTCAAGTGAAATTCAGTGTTTGGCCTTAAACCAGGCAGGTTATTAGAAGACAATGTGTAAACTGCAGCATTGGCTCATACAGAAATGCTAAAAGGAAAGAGGGGGGTGGGTGGGGGGAAAGGGAGTTTGCTAAACTAGATTTTGTGTGTTTAGCCAAAGCAGCAAATGTCAAACGTGCTGCATAGCTTCTGCAGTAGCACCACTTGATGAGCTCCCTGAGCAAAGACGTTCTGGGAACACAAGGCATGTGCCTGCACTGTGCTCGGGGTCTAGATCTCACCTTGTAAAAGCTAAAAAGAAGGAAAAAACAACCCAAAAACCAGCAGAGGAGAGAAGTCAGCCCTTTCTAAGGAAGAAGAGTTAACATTTTCTGTGTCCACAGGCAGAGCACAGCTCCCTGCCGAGGCAGCAAGGTGTGAGGCTGCAGAAGGAAGGAAGCGTGCAGCTCCTGAGCAGCGTTAGCAGCAGCGCGGGAGGTCCCTGCCCATCGCTCCTCTGGACACCCACACAAAGCACAGAGAGGCCTCTGCCGGGTCACCCTCCAGCTGAACAGATGAAACCTTCTGCCAGGAGGAGGGATGCCCTGGGAGAAGCCCAGGGGTGGCTGAGCCCTCCACACATTAATCAGCCTGGATGTGCTCTCCTGCTGGGATTCACAGCCCAGGCAGCCAGCGAGGTTGACTCCTCCGGGCAGGGGAGGCAGCAGAATAATATTAGAAGCATCAAATGTCCTCCCTTTCCCTGGAATGGAAAGCTCATCTAGGAGGTGTCAGGATAAAGGATGAGAGCTGCAGTGGTGGTGCTCCCAGACACCAAGGAGTGATTCCCTCTCACAGCACAGGCAGAGGAGGAGGCTGCAATAAAAGCTTTTACAAGGTGAGATCTAGACCCCGAGCACAGTGCATGACTACAAAGCTTTTTTGTCTTTTCTCAGGTTTTTGAGAGCCAAATGTGCTGTAATTAAACTATAAACTTCTGAAAACAAGAGCCCAAATGATCATGTTCCTGACACCTGCCTTATGAAAGTCACCCACACGCATCCAGTCACCTATGTTCTTTAGAGGGAACCCAAAAGACTTGAGAGGAAAAGTGCTCTGCAAAATGGTACCCATGAAGTCATTAAAATGGTACCTGCTAATTAATTACTGAGGGAACAAAAGAGTAACAAAATACTGAGATAACCAAAGGCAGAACGAACTGAACACAGCAGCAACTCCTTTGTGTCTCCTGGGGGGGGGAAAGCCAATAACCAAACCCTTGGTGAATGTGCACCTCTGAGAAAAAAGGTTATCTAGATTTTATAAATATTAAAGTATAACTCTCATGATATATTAACTCGCTACAAATATATGTTAATTAGCATTTCCATTTCTTCTCTGATTAACTTTTTGGAAGGAGCTAATAGCAGTAAGACCTCCAAAAGGATTACTCAGAATGTAATGGGTCCAGGCAGAAATGCATCTCCAGGACAAGAGCCCATGAGCCAGTAACACCACATTACTATTCACATACACATCCTACTCATTCAGGAATTAAGTCATTTAATGACAGCTAAAAATCAGAGGAAATCATCGCAAAATGACAAATTACACAATTAAGGCACTAGGTTTTCCACAAAAAACCAGGAGAACCAGAGAAAGGAAAAAAAGCTTTTCCTGTGACCTGAACACACTCAGTCCCCCAGCAACACTCGGGATTATTTCTCATCTCTGCTGTCCAAGCAATGCCAAATTCCAGAGAAGCCTCTATCTTTCCCATCTCATAGGAATTGAACATGAAGACAGACCTAACTCCCTGACACCCACTTAAAAACCCAGGGCCCAAAGGTGCTGAGATTCCACCCTGCCCACGCCAGTACCCACAGGGATGTTTTACTGATGAGAACAACACTGCTTTTAAGGCCATGTAGGACTGCATCACACCATTCTGTACCTGACTGAGCTGCAGGATAGCTCTGGGTGCTCTCCAGGGCTCATTATGGCTAAAAAGCAGCCGAAGCTCCTCTTCAGCATTTGCTGCATGTGCCATGCTCTCCAGCACAGCTGTACACTGCCATCTCACAGCCAAGGAGATCCTCTCCCTTGACACAAGGTGCTCCTGCCTCTCTTCTCCCTGCCCAGATCATCTCCCAAGCTCTTGGCCACAGACAGCTATGCCACTTTGTTCAGGTGGTCTCACAGAGATTTACAAGTCTGACTCCACAGACAAGTGCTGGAACAAAGTCAGGCCCTGAAAAACCCCCAGGCACTGAACACCTTCCCTGGCTGGAAGCTGGGAAGGATCCCTGGCAAGCTTGCCTGGTGCCTGTGCTCCCTTCCCAGGCTCTCCCTGCTGGCCACTGACAGGGTGTTCAGCAGCACTAAACTCTGCTCTGAGCCAGCATGGCAGCTCCTACAGACACTTAATGCACTGCTGAAAGTTCAGCATTTCCCTACTCATTACTCTCTAGCTTTCCCTCTAATCCCTCGTGATGGCACATCTCTCTAATCCTTCTCACCCCATCTGCAGAGCAGCTGGAGCCCTACCCTGGAATATCCCTGTCTGAAGGTCCTTCAGCACGTCCAGAAGCTGGCTTGCACACACAACTCTTGCTGACTCTCTCAGCTCACCTCTGGCTAGGAAAGTGTTGGCACTTCACCTTCCACAAGAGTGCTCTGGAAGCCAAATGACTTTCTTTGACTGCACTGAGTCTTGCTCCTACCTCCTCTCCCTCTGACTCTTTGCATTTCCTTTCTGTTTCCACTTCATGTTTCCAGCAGGAAGATTCCAACCTTCCCAAGGTGTCACTTGCTGTGATGCCAGGCCCCAGCAGAGCACAGCACAGAACCCTGGCTGATAGGGAAAGGTTTCTGGTTCCCAGCTGAGCTCCCCCAGAAGAGAACACTGCTTTGGGTGGCTCTGGACACTGCTGTCCCAGAGCCCAGCATCTGATCCCAGGGACTGGGACACAGACTCAGCTGACAGAGCCTTCACCCCAACTCGAACCAGGAGCCAAGCACCCAGGCACAGCAGAGAGGAATGGAGCACAGAATTCTGAGATAAATAGGAATTTCAACAAAACGGATCGAATTCCAACTGAGAAGTGGTATGGATTGCAGGATTGACATCGTGACAGGAGGAAACAATTGTAAAACTACTTAATTATTGCAAAAATAGAGCCAAGGCAGAGACTGTGGTGCCTGTCTTTGGGTGTGATCACTCTTCCCTAACTTTCTGTTCCTGAAGACCTTTGAAGGCTGGAGACCTGTCCTCCAGCACAGGCCTGAGATGACAGAGACTTTCAGAAGAGGGTCCTGGCCTCCAGAAGGCTGCAGCTGGAGCTTGGCAGCCCTCAGACCATAACATGTGCTCCATCTGCTGAGGGAAGCATTCAGATGAACAGCCATAAAAAGGGAAGTGTGGAAGCAAAGCCAGGCTAGCAGAGCAGGGATCATCTGGCCCTGCTGCTGACAGCATTATGCACTCTCAGGTTGAGACACATCCAAATGCTAGTGCATATCTTAAAACATGCTGAAAAAGCAAGGCAAAGACAGGATGATGGTGACAGCTCCTTGTCTGCAGGGGCACAGCCCTGGGGGGTCAGGGGCTCTGACAGATACAGACAGCTGTCAATCATCCTGCCTGAGCTAGACAAGTACCCCAGAGGTGGTGCTACAAAGATGACACAGCACAGGTGTAGACTGGAGAGTAGGTGCACAAGAGTCCAAAGCTTTAGGGAGACTTTTAAAAGAAACCCACAGTTGGTTTTGGCCATCCTTGAAATGATCTAGCCCCAGGAAAAGCAACTGCCCAGGGGTCCCTGTGAGCTGGGAGTCACAAGCGACACGTGCAGTCTGTGCTGTCCCAGCCTGGAAAGGTGTGATCATCCCACAGCTGACAGGAGAACTTCCATGGCCAGTCTGCTCCTACAGCAATCCATCCTGGGAGCAACACAACGATGCCTGTCCGCCCTCAGATTGTTTCTCATGTCCTTCTCCATCTCAGCTGCTCCCTGCCTCCTCCCACAGCAGCTCCTCAGGTGAGGAACAACAGCACGTGCCATTTTGGCTCCAGCAGGAGCACACCATCAAATGACTTTAGTGCACACAAACCAGAGACAGATCTGCCATCGAGTGCCCTCTCTGAGCCAAAGGATGTCTGCTCTTCCACTGACATGGAGTGCTGGGAGGAGGGATGCTCTGAGGTGGGGCTGGGGGAAGGGGACTCATTAAAGGCCTTGTACAAACTCATGTTTTTTCACTGAACGTTGCAAATTTCATCTTTTCTCCCCCCTTGTAAAGCCTCAGCTCCACTGCAGCCCAGCTTTCATCCGAATGGAAGACACCTGAATTCCATAAATCTCCAGCACTGAGTAACATTTTCTGCACAAAGTAAGAGCTGTCATGAGGAAGGTAACGAAGAAGAATAGCTGGTGCAGAGCTCTAATGCTCTCCAGCTGCTGCTCTGTGCCACTTGCTGATAAGACTTTGTTTTAACTTTACAATAGAGAAAGTTTGGGAAAGGTTAAAAATCAAAATACAGGAAGCCAAACTCTTTATACTTCATCTGTTACATTTCCTCTGAAGTAGCATTTACTTTCTTACATAATTCACTTTTCCACAAAGAACATGTCTTGTGCCTTTTGTTCTTCACACACCCCCACCCCCCCCCTTTAATAAAAAGAGAAGCAGCATTTTAAGCTGTGCTCTGCAGGTCCATGGTTTTGAGGCAGCATTCCTGTTTTTCTTGGAAGGCTTAAAGGAAAGGATTGTGGAAGAAGAGAGTAACACAGCTCCATGAGAGCTACAGAAAGCACTATCCAGAGCTGTGTTTTGGGGATGTTCTCCTGAGGACACCACTGTGACACTGCTCCATCCTCTAGCCTCCAGGGCCCTTACAAAGGGACCAGCTGATTCCCAGCTAACCCTGAGCAGCAGTGTGCAAATCAAATGCTATCAGGATGCCTGCTGCTTCTCCCTCTGGGGACAAGCTGTTGACAGACATTTTACCAGTAACTGCTGAGCATTACAGTCACAAACCAATTCTTCCACAGAAGTAAGTTCTAAAAGTGTCTGGAGAAGCAGCAGAGATGTTAGCAGGGGATGGGGAGGATAAACCTGGCCTCCCAGTCTCAGAAACAAAATACTTGCTTCTCCTGTTAAGGTGCACATGTGGCAAGGTGATGCCAGCCCCAAAAGCAGGATGACCTCGACTGGAATCTGACCAGAAACAAAAGTGAAAGAGAGAGAATGATGTTTGTTTGCAAGAGGGGGAAACCAGCCAAAGCTGCCAAGAACAGCCCTGGAGAGAACTCCTATGGTTAGCATTTCAGCAACTGTATCATGAACAGCTGGCACTTGGAAATCTGCCTGAAGTTAACCATCTCCTCAAGGGCCTTACCCTAGGTCACACTGATAACTAGACAGCCCTTCCCCCTAATTATGTTTAATGTGGAGCTCCTCTAAGAGGCAGAAGTCTGTGCTACATCTCAAAACCAAGGCAGGCTGATGGTGATGACCACAGAGCAATGGGAAGCTCCACTCCTCCCTTGCAGTGCACATGCAGCATCTCAA
The DNA here is from genome assembly GCA_013396975.1 of Bucco capensis. NCBI lineage: Eukaryota > Metazoa > Chordata > Aves > Piciformes > Bucconidae > Bucco > Bucco capensis. The sequence continues at coordinate 113,656 of VWZO01012574.1, forward strand.
CAGAGCCAAGGGCATTGGGTGAGTGGGAGCAGAGCAAACCATGCTCCAGCAAGGTTAGCACACCACACATCAAGGTTAGCTCTCCACACATCAGTCAAATAAGCCAAACCAGCCTGTGGGTACTACCCTTTAAAGGGTTTTATTAACCCTGATGACAGTCAGGACCTATCTCCAAGCCCCGGAGGGGACAGCAACACTCTCCAAGTCAAGCACCACTAATATCTCCCTGGGGAGGAGGAGAAAAATGCTGCTGTAAAGTCTCTGAATGGCAAACCTCTGCTAGCAATTAATCCAAGAGACAATGGACCTTTGGCACAACAAGAGCTGAATGCTGCAGGAGCCAAAGAGTTAAAGCAGAGTGGCCGAGCAGCCGCTGAACCTTCCTGTTGGGAGTTCCTTCAGCACGAGTGGGAAAGGAACAGTATTAATAGCTCTTGCTGGGTTGCACTTTCCCACAGGTCTGGACAGGATCTCCACATGGGCTCTGGCCTTTCTGAGAGGAAGACCTGGAACCACTGCAGACGATGGAAACCTCTGGGCCTCACAAGGAGGAAACAGAAGACAAACCAAGGGCTGTGCCATGCCTCCTGGCTGCCCACGGCCCAAGAGCCCAAAGGGGGGACAGGGAGAGGAAGAGAGAAGGTGGCAGCGAGTGAGCAACAGCAGTGCTGATGTCAACAACAGGTCACCGTCACTTAGAGGCCACTCACACCAAGCCACTGGTCCCCTGAGGAACCAGGAGAAACTTTCTGTCCCAGCAGGAAGCTTGTTGGTACAGGAAAAGATTGGAAAACCCTCAAGAATCCTCAAAACAAATGAAGCTCCCTCTAAACACAGAGAACTGCTCAGGTTTGTTACCATCACCTCCGAGCACACATCTCAGTGAGGGTTGCTGTTCTCAGAGAGATTTGCCTCTGGCAGGCAAGAAAGTACAAACTGTCTCCTCTTTACTACCACAACTAGGAGATTCTGCCAAAACCTTCAGTTGGACTGGGGTCAGTGGGACAACAGGCAGGAACAGAGAAGCTTCTCAAGAGAATGGACTCCTGGGTGCAGAAAGCACCTGCTCTGAAAGGGCAGTGGGGATGGCAGGCAGTGGGGATGGCAGGCAGTTTTCAGAGCTACTACCCCACTTGACTGAACAGTCTGAAAGCTCTTTGCTCTGTTCCCATATTAAATGATGTTCTCACCTCTGCCCTCAAGTCCTGCACAGGAATCTCTTCTCCAGCCAGAGCCTGTGCTAAGCACCTGCTGCAGACAGACCCCAGGTCCTGCTGAGGAGAAGCTGGTGTCTAGCTGAAGTGACCACCTAAAGACAGCAATTACTAAAACCTGCCTTGGCAGAGCTGTGCATCAGTTGCCAGGACATGAAACCATCTTACTTGTCAGCCATGGGTTTAAGTGTGTCTTGACAATTTTGGCTGAAACAGTGCCTAAGTGCAAGGTCTGAGCAGGTCACCAAGGAGAGCTTAGCCCAGAGAGGATTAGCCAGTGGTACAAGTCTGCTTGGGAGCAGGGGCAGGGAAATACAGCATGTCACAGCCCCTGAATGCAGCCATACCTACCCATGCTGCTTTCTAGACATAAAACAACCCAGAAAAAGGTAATTACAAAGCCGCTTTTCTATGACAACTTTCAACCTTCCTTACATTCAGCTTCAGGGATGAGTTGTCTGCTGCTTACATTAGCCTAAGGATGTTTATTTTAGACAGTAAAGCACCAAGTGCAGCACAATGAAGTCACTGTAATGATTAGTGAGCTGCTTTCTGCCCAGCACACAGAAGATTTAGTTTTGCTTGCTGTTGTGATGTCTATGAGTGAGCAATCATTCTACCTATTACTATTATGTTAACAACTGTAAACCACCTACAATTACTAGCATGATCCCTAACCTCTGAGAGGTGGTAATCCAGTATTGGTTGTTAGCTGTCAGATTTATTTCCCTTTGGTGAAATATACCCTGGATTTAATTACCAGTCATTCTTGATACTTTATGGAGCTGAGCTCAAGTACTATAGCTCTGACATTTAACCCATGACCCTTAAATATTTACCAGCTTTACTGGTTGTGTACAATTATCCCTTCAAGTGTATCTCAGATCCATCATCCTGCCCAGGACTTACTGCTCCAGTCACTCTAAATCAGATACATCTTCTCCCTCCCAAGGAAAGGGAATGTTTCATTTCCACTCTCAAAAGTAAATCAGAGATAGCAGTGTGCAGTGCTAAGTGCACTTGTGCTGGGTTAGAGGATGCCCTGCAGCAGAGGACAATCAGCTCAGCTGTGTGCAGTGCTTAGCAGGAGCATGCCAAGAGACTCCTGTTAGCCATTATGGGCTCAGGGCTCCTCTCTGCTAACGAGAGCACAGTGAGGGTGAACAACAACAACTCTCTGACATGCTTAAATGATGACACCAAGCCCACACAAGCTTTTCCATGAGGTCAAGTTCCCATGGGTGAGAAGATGACAGCACCAGGGAGTAGCCATACTTCAAACAACACAAATAACTTGGAGTTAATGCTCCTCAGAGCTGCAGGAACTCCTCCAGATGCCTCTCTGCACCAGACAGGGATGAGGCAGCTGATGGCCCCAGAGAAGCCACCCATGCAGGGGGGAATTGCAGCCCCAGGGCTGAACTCCACCTGCTAGGAGCCCAGGACTGGGAACAAAGTTTGGAGCAGATACTGGGAAGCCTTTCCCTGGCTACCAAAGTTTCCAGCTTCTGCACAGCACTGGAGAGGGAATTCAGGAGCAAAGTCCTGGGTATACACCTCAGGAGGACTCTGGGGCTTAGTACAAGGTGATCTTCAGCTGAGAGGGAGAGCAGCTTAGGAGATCATCCAAAAGCTTCCTCCACAGGAGCAGCCAGCCTAGCTCAAGGCATGCCAACTCTCCTCTTGGTGCCAGCAGCAGATGCAAAGAGCCTGGAGGACAGCACAGGGAAAGGCTGCTCTGCTGTAAAGAGGCATTTGTAAAGGGCAGCACGTGGCACACACAGGTTCACAAGCAGGATCTGAGCCTGAGAGGATGTACAGTTACCCTTGGTTTGACTCAGCATGAGCTGTCAGCTGGAGGGGCAAGGCTCACACAGCTCAGCACTAGGCACACACACAAGTCTTGCAGGGAGCAGAGCCACTGACACACAGCAGGTGATGTGTAAGCAGTGTTCAGCAGCCCCAAGAGCTTCAGAAGATTCCTTCACCAGGGTTCATTAGCTACCTGGATCAAGAGCGCACAGCCTGCCCCATCACTGCCCCTCCTAACCCAAGCCACTGCCCCAAGCACAGATGAAGAAGTTTGCGAGTTAAGTATTTGGATGTGAGTTGCCTTCCTTCCATAAGTGTTTAATTTGCAGCTGATTTCCACTATGCAATACTTCAGAAAAGGATGACAGCCTAGAAACTTTGTTTACAATTGCTTATTACTTCTATTAAAATGCTTTTGATTAAGACCTAATGCATACAATATTCCTTCTCTCTCATTAGTAAATACAGAGACTCACTTCCAGCACGTAAGTGAAATGCCTCATGGCCCTCAAACACACACAAAGGAAGACAAAAGTGATTAATCAACATCACTGGAAAGTACCAGAGAACTCCAGCTCAGGTGTTCTCTGTTGAGAGTGACTATTCATCTCTCCCTGACACCCACGGGGAAGGTTAAAGCACAGCACAACAAGATGCCTCTTACTCCACTGAGTTCATGTCAGCCCTGCTTACACCAAGGAGCTCTGCTGTGCCTGGGTGTGTAACAGCAGAGCAGAAGTGCCAGGGCTCTGGTAACATGTACACTCTGCATCTCCCTTTCCAGAGGAATTCTAAGGTACTGTGTGCTGTAGGAATGACACTTCTCACATCCCAGCAAACACTGCAGCAGAAATACTCTCTCCAGCTGAAAAGAGAAAACTAACCCCAATTCATCCAGTGTGTGCCAACCCAAGGCATGTGCACAAGCAGGAGTGTTATCACCTGTAACCCCCCCCCAAAACACTAAAGGGATTGAACCCTTCAGCAGCAGCTCCTCAGGTCACTGGTGGGTAACGATGCCTAGGAGGTTATCACGTTATCACCTGTGTGGGACTGGAGTGTTCCTTACAGCCAAAGGGACTACATAACACACTCCTGTACTTCAGTGGAGCAAACTACAAACCCAAGAAGCTCTAACATCTGTTGAAAAGGAGAAATGCTGCATTTGGAGACAGAAGAGACCCTCTCCTGTAAGCACCACACAGCCAGGGCAGCAGGACTGCTAGCAGCTTCCATTTGCCTTGGTTCCCCTTCCTCTTGCTAAACACAGGTAACATCCACCACTTCTGCCAAGTGCTGCACAGTTCTGCAGGAGGAGTACATCAACAGGCCTAAGGCAAGGAATTATCCAGGGTATGGGAAGCTTTAGATGGGTTAGAATAATAAATAGTCACTCAAAAACATATCAGTTTGTCCACAAATTCCTGCATGTTCCTAAACCCCCATCTCTACAGCTGTGTGTTCAAATTCTAACACTGCACACCACAGCACATTTTGCTCTGGACCAAGAGCAAAGGCAGCAACAAGGCTCAAGTCTGGATCACACACAGGGCAGCAGCTCTGCAACCCTGCAGTCTCCAGGGTCATCTCAGGGATACATTAATTAACCTTCCTGATAGCTAAATGAATCACTTCATGGTGATCAAAAAGCACAAAAGAAAGCACAAGGTCTCCCAACAGCAGCACCCTTTGAACAGCATTTCATTCCCCCAAGAGTGGCCCTGGAAATGCTCTTACCTCCTTGTACTTCTCTCCAGGATGCAGCCAGCTCTGAAGGCATCAGTCCCACGTAGCACCTCCAGTGACCCAAGGATGCCAAGAGAAACATGGAGATCTACCCAAACTTCACAAAGAGCAAGAGAGCATTAAAGGCCAGCCAAGCTCTGCAACCCTGGAGGAAACACCTAGCTGTGTTGCAGCAGCTACAGAACTAATGAGCTTGCAGACTGCAGCAGCCCTTATCCTGGCATTCCAAAACTCACAGCAGCTGTGAGCATACCTCACCCTGCCCCAAACTGACCTGCTCTGTGAGGAAAACACTGCCCCAGCTTTTATAGATACCCCCAGCTGCTCCTCATAGACCTTAAGCAGCTTAGTGAGTCCAAACAACCTCCTGCTCCTCACTGACCCCCCCCTCCGGGCTCCAAGCACCTGCTCACAGGCTCAGAACAGAGGCATTCCCTTTCTGGGTGTCCTTCTCTTGTCTCCTTCTTTCAGCAGGGTGCTCAGGTAATCTCTGCAACAGTTCCAAAGGGAACCAGTGGCAGTTTTAAAGGTGACAACCTTCCAAGAAACAAAACCGTTATGTGAGAACCTTGTTGATGGAGAAGCAGAGAAATGACGAGTGAGGAAAAGTCCAGGCATGGAGATCAAGGCTGCACGCTAAAGGCAGTGCACTCCACCACCACTCAGCCTTTCACCCGGATGATGTTTCAGTCCTGCTCCATCCTCCACCCTGCAAATGACTCCACAGCTCTGGGTACCAGGGGCAGCCCTACCTGTCCTCCCCAAGCCAGTCACACACAATCCCAGGTGGAGCACGGAATGTCTGGGATTGCTGCTGCTGCATGCTGACCATTTTACAATCCACTGCCAAATCTCTTGTCTCCAAGACATCAGAAGGAAGTACCCACAGAATCCTTGCAGTTTCCAGCCTCTCCTTATCTGCCACACAGAGCAGTAATGACTTTCCGGTCTCCCTGAGCTCAGTTCTCTCAATGGCCATTAAAAGGCTCTGATGCCCCAGAACCAGGCTGAAGTGACAGATGATTACAAGGTCACCAAACAGCTCGTCATCAACTTCCTGCTATTTTATAGACTCCACTGCCTTCCCTCCCTGCGACACATGAACCATTGCAAAACTCCTCTCAACAAAGAACTTCTCAAGGCTTTTTGTCTTCACCAGTGCTAGAAGTGCTTGCAGGGAGACATGCTTCTCCCAAAAAGAGGAGGTCAGGCTTTTCAGCAGTGAGGAAGCTGAATCTTCAAGAACCTTTGTCCCTCCTGAAGAGCCTTTGGGTATCAAGTGGAACTGGCTGGAATCCCTGTAAGTGATCCCTAGATGAAGACATAAACATATCATAATGCGTTTCTTCTTAACCTTTCCACCTTCTGCTCTCTGCTGGCTAAGTTCTTCCAGATCAAATCAGGCAAATGACAGCAGATGCACTTTCATGCACTTCTGACTCTACTGTAAATGAAGAGTGTCTGTCAAGAACCAGAATGTGCAGTGCAAGGAGAGCTCTGTGTACAGGGCTCTCCATTTCAAGCAAAGGAGGAGCCACTCAAGTCCTCTCTGAGTGCCATTCTGCCAGCCAGACTGAAAATGGCTCAAATTGCTAGGACTCATAAAAACCTACGCCTTTTTCTTTCAGTACTACACCTTCCCTCACCAAATCTGGACCATGAGTGTTCTCTGTCTCCACTAGACAGTAAGATCACGCTATGGTGAAATGTCCTTTTGTCACGATAGAAATACCTCCAATTTCCAAGTGATGCCTACGTGTTAAGTGATGCTTTCATCTGGCTCAGCTCTCCACTAGCTTGCAGCCCTGCTCTGTGCTGGGTGGGAGCTGAGCCAAGCCCTCCATGCATCTGATGAGCCTCACAAGAGCCCTGATGCACCTGTTGGTCTTGCCTCTGGGTAAACAGTTGAGAACTCCTCAGCTATTTCCTCCAGTTGGGTGGAAACAAAGAAACATGAGATTAACAAAAAAAAAAAGGGGGCTAGATTAGGGAATTGGAGCTGCATTAATTTAAGAAGGGAACAGGGTCAAACTAGGGGCTAGGAGGCTAATAAGCAGAGAGCACACAGCAAGAAAGCTCACAGCAGGGTAAGAGTTCATTTCTCCCAGCGATCTATTCCAGACACAGTAAATGATACATTATTGGATCCAGACCTGCAACTGCTTACTGAGACCCAACCTCACTTAAGTGTCATTACCTCCCCTTCAGAAATACTGCTGTTCCCCAAACCTGTTCACAGGGAGGCCTTGACTCAGCTGGCAAGCCACTAACTTTTGTTGTTGATGCTGCCTGCCCTCCCTCCCCCTCTGCTGTGGGAATTGGGCTCCGGCACTGCCGCGCTGACCGCAGAACACCCAAGTCGCTCCAGCTCCAGCACAGCTTTACTGCTTTATTACCCCAAAACCAATCCCAGGGATAGCAGACTATAAACAACAGCAAACCCTGCACCAAGCAAGTAGTAAGTGGTTAAGGACTTAGAGATTTACCAGGGGGTTCAATCAATCACAGTCTCCTTTGTACAAATTAGAGAAACCTGGAAAGGAAAGTGGAGAAACACTGATGATGGAAACTTCTGAAGGAGCTTCAGGTTTACCTCTCCTTCTCTGAACAAAAGGCAGAAAGGGCAGATGGTTTTACTAACAGATTGGCTGCTTTCTCCTGCTGAATTATGATTAATGCATGTGCTAAACAAGAACAAAAAGAAGCTTTTATGATGGCAAACCTTCTCAGTAGCTAGCTGTTGATGCCCTGAAGAACATCATCTCCTCTGGCGATCAGCTTACACAGGGTTTCAGAACTGATTAAACCTGCACGGGACAGACAGCAAGGCTAGGGGCTGGGAAGCACATGGAAGGCATAAACCTCTGCTCAGGGGGACTTTCTCCAGCCCTTGGACACCTGGCAGGGCCACACACTACTGCTAACTACCTGTCCTCCCCTCCCAAATGGACAGCTAACCCTCCTGCTTCTCCTGGGAGGGGCTCTAAGGCCAAAGGAGGACCACAAGGTACTCAGCTAAGAGAAGATCATGATCCAGCACTGCATCACGGAGGGCACCACGGTCCAGATGACACCTCAGGTGTGCCTGTGCTCCCTCCTGCACTGCAGGGCTGGGATGGCACCTCAGGGAGACTGCACAGCGTGGTGAAGTCCCTCTGGGACACCTGCCTTAACCCAGGTGTTCCCCAGGCTGGGCTGGGGCAACAGCCTTCTTATACCAATAGAAAAGGGAAGGCCAGCCAGCCACGCTACAAAACAAAGTGCCTCCAGTCCTCCCTGGGCCACAATTCGGTGACACTTAGCTTAACAGCAAGCAGACAACAGCTGCAATGGTGGGGAACTACTGAAGGTTTGTTTGTTAAGAAGTCAATTGACTGAAACTCCTATATTCAGCCATTTGCTTCCCATGTTTGCTAATTTCCCACAGTTAATAGCTTTTGCAAGGTCCTTTCCATTTCTCACTGGCAGCAATCAGTTCCTTATCTCTGGAAATTAGCACCTCTGGAAAGAAAACAAGAGCAGGAGGCTGCTCAGCAGCTGCCCTGAGGTGTCCCTCAGCCTGGCTGTCCCCTTGCAAGGCTGCTGATGCTGTCAGCCACGCTGCTACCTCACTGCAGCACAGGACCAAGGGCTCTTTGTAGTGCTCAAAGTAACATGTTAAACAACTCCTTGGTCACCTTTCTCTACTATAAAATGTTACACATCACCCTGCAGCAAGTCAACAACACCCAATGTTTGGCTGAGGACCTGAACATTCAAGATGGTCCATGCTGGGACAATCTGCAGCAAAGGATTCATCTCTGTCTTTCAGTGTAAGAATCAGCAAGCACAAGCCCTAGGAGCCTGCAGTGCTCACCTCTAGCTGATGGCACTGAGAACTGCAGTGCTGCTGGACATTTGCCTTCCAAGCAGCTCCATTCAGACTGATTCTGTTCAGATTACTGCCACTGCAAGCCTTTGCACAGACTCTGAAAAACACTCAGCATTGCAGTTTCTGGACTTTGTTTGGTACTTTTGCTCTTTTAGCATTCATCTTCAGTCTGTTCTTGGATCAAGGTAAGCATCCAGCTCCAGGAGCAGGAGCTTGAGCAAACAGCAGATGCTGTGAGACCCACACTGCAATCCTGAGAGCTGGAAATGCTGTGTGAGGCCTGGCTTTCTCTTGACATAGTAATAGCATGTAAAAGAGCTGATTAGATCCACCAGTCAGGTTTATCAGTGTAAAAGGGCTTAAAATACTTAGAATATATACGAGACTGATCAAGATTATTTACTACATCTGATAGACCTGCAGTGTAGCAAAAGCCCCAACAAATGAGTGTCAGGTAGCCAGACCCAAAGCGAAGCCATTCATTTAAAACCCCTTGGGTTTCTATGACTCACCTCAGGTGAATTTTTAATTTCACATTGTTTTTCCCTTCTGGTATCAGTGCCAGCTCCCCCCTGACCCTTCACACCCCCAGCAGCAGACAATGGCACCACTGTTTGCAGAGCAAGGACAGCAGCTAGGAACAAGTAATACAGCAAAGCTGTTGGTGGCTCTACAGCTAAAGGTTATGTCAGCATTTTCCTGACAGAAACCCTGTTCCAGAGGTCAGGAACTCTGCTGGAAAAGCTCACTCCCTTCAGAAACCTGGCACAGAGGTTCCTGCCACGAGACAGACTTGCAGGAGAACTGCACTGCATGCACACAGGCCTGCATGTGTGTATGTGTGTGTGTTATGGTGACCAGCACTGGGACCACAAGGAAGGGTGCAGGATGGGCTCAGCTGGAAGTGGAATTTCCTCTCTGCCATTCAGAGTCCCAGGCTGACTGGAGAAGTGCCAGGCCAGGTCCCAGCCTGGGACAGTCCATGGCAATGTGACCTTAACCCGATCACAGGGTCCCTATTCCACACCTTCACTTTCTGCCTCCCATCACCTGGCTTTGCAAAACGCAGCAGGTGAACAGACACAGAGCTCTCCTCAAGTGGCACTGCCACAAGAAGGATGCAGAAGCAGCCTGACTGGCATGGCAGGCAGTGGTCACACTACACCAGCTCTCTAACCACTGGCAAGACTCCTGTTGGCATCCCAGGCTGAGACGTGAAGCTCAGCAGTGATGAAATAGCTTGGAGTGCTGGCAGTGGGCTCCTCTGAGGAGGACAGAGAGGTGTCTGGAGCTTCACAAGTGGGTGCTGAAGGTGCTGCCAGGAGCTGGCCAGTTGATAGCAATGCAGAGAGGACAGATAGGCTGAGCACAGGACATGGAGGGCCTGGGAAGTGAAGACAAGTAACACTGCTCTGGTGTGACAGAGGGAAAGGTGCCAGCAAGGACACCAGTGATGTGCTGAAAGCAGCATCCAAGGGCAATGCTCTTCCCAGAAACCTTCTGAGTGGATGGACACAATCCTGCACATCCATTCACCAAGCCCACCAAGGTGTCCCACGAAATAAACATGCTCAGCAGAGGGGCAGACAGGAGCATCTCTTACAGACACCATGCACAGGGACTCAGCACAATGCAGACCTATCCTGGGTGCATCTCACTCTGTCCACCTTCTTACAAGCTCATCCAAAGCCTGGATTCCCCTTCCCCCACTGCCAGGAAGAGGATGGTAGCCTTGCCTGTCATCTTCACACAACCCTTCAGAACAAGATAACAACATTAAAAGAAAGCTAGGCTAAAAGAACCCTGTGACAGGTCCAGGTAGCTGGATATGGAACAGGCTCAGCATTCACATTTCTTTTCCCCACTGCAGGGTAGCTTGGGCTAGGTGACCTTCAGAGGCCCCTTGCAACCCAAACCAAACCCAAGCAGTGGCTCCAGAAGCCTTGCAGGTTTCAATGGTTCTCAAACCCATCTGCAGCTCACCCCATTGGGACTTCACTTCCATCTAACAGAGGGGCAAAAGAAACTTAAGAAGCAGGAGGAAAGACTTCATTCCTAGTCCAAAAAGAGACACTTGAAATAAATCAATTTGCTCCTCACCATGGCAAAACAGCAGAGCAGGGCAAGCGAGCTGGGCCCAGGGCTGAGCTGTGGAAGCAGCAGCTGCTGCCAGCCCAGCAGCCACCCCAGGCATGCACTATCTATCTGCAAGACTTGCAGTATTTCAGGGGCTTTACCTCTTCATCCAAAGCCCCATTCCAGGAGCAATTCCACAAAAAATCTCCAAAGATAAATACATCATCTCTGAGGTTTTGTACTCACAGAAGAATGCCTGACACTCCGAAGCCTGCAGGCTCACAACCAGCAAGGGGAGGAAAGCTCTAAGCAGTATTATTTGTAAAATCTCCTCACCTTTGAGCCAGAAGAATGATTTTTTTTTTTCTGATTCTGACTCATGGCTTTGAAGATTTGGTGTTTCCAGTTGCACGCTCAGATGAAAGCAGAGTTCTGCCCTGACAGACATTTGCAGTGTAGCTACAGCCCCAAGTGCTCTAGAGGGGACCTCATTCGAACAGCCTGTGACCTGCCTCAGCCTACAAGGCAATGGCAATGCCTTCCAGCACAGTGCCTCACACTTGCCTTTCAACACTTGCTGGGGCTTTCTTGGCTGCCACTCTGAGACACTGAGGTGTTACAAAGAGGTTTTTGCTGCTTGTGAACATCTTGGGCCAGCAGCGAGATGAACACACGCTGCTAAGGTCAAATCCATACACACCTGGCATTTCCTCTCACACTCCCTGTTTTTGAGTACCTGTGCATGCCTATAGAAGAACACACTGCTCATCTGGGGCTGGGACTGCCATTCTCACTGAGGCCATGGGCTTGTGGAGCAGAGAATGCCCAAACAGACCCAAAGCAGCTCTGAAGCAGTCATAAAGCACCAAGAGAAGCACTCGAGGTGTTCCCCTCATTGCTTGCAAAGCAAGCTCACAGCTAAGTTCAGATGGACCAGGTTAACAATCACTATTTTTAATGTTAAAATGCCCTGGGGAAGTTATAAACTCACCAAATATGCTGTTAAACTCACTTTATATTGTGTGCAGCTGTATGGCTTCATACCAGGGACCAAACTTCCTAAAGGGCCAGGGAAGTCCCCAGCACTCTCTCTCCCCCCTAGCAATGACTGACTTGTCACAGCAATTCCACTTCTTCTGGTAGCAGGCAGGCTACTGCTCAGTTTGGACTTTCACTACCTCTCTTACCCTCTGCTTTTGCACCTGGTAAGATGAGGATGGAGGAGCAGATAAGGCAGGAGAAGCATGAAACAGGAATGCCACTTTTCATTGCCATGAAACACCAAGGTCAGCTTCCAGCTAATCCTGAAGTATGGATTGGTTTTAGGTTCGCTCTAGAAGACTTTCTCTAGGCCTATCCAGTATAATCAATTCCACTGAGCTAGTGATCAAGCTAAAGCCTCTGTTCTCTCCCCCCCTACCCCCAGATCATCCCCATAAGCCTCCAGCACTGATTGCCTGCAGTCCATGTATTTTCCTGCACACCTTTCTGCAGCCTGTACTGGAGGTCTTGAAGGAGAGAGCCTGCCTTGTGGATTTGGGGCTTGTGCACTTACCAAGGAGGCTGTTATGAGCCAGGGCTTTGGCATGCCATGGCTCATTGGCAGTGATTAATTGCCCCACATAGTTTCACATGATCCATTCTGACATCTCCACACAGATCTCACCTAGGAAATCACAAGTGGCTCTGGACACTGCATCCCCACCCAGCAGCCTCAGGTCCTCAGGGCTGTGCTAGGCTTTGCTGGCAGAAAGTGCTGCTCCTGAAGCCTCAGCTGGAGTAAATGGCATCACTGAAATCATTACTGAACACTGGATAAGAAATGATAGATGTGTGGGGTCAGAGCAGTAAGGAGAAGCTGTGTCAGGCTGAAGAGTCTTCAAGCACAGCAGGCTCTCCAGTAAGAGAGCAGACTGAACAGGAACGAGCAAGGTAAGTGCTATCAGCAGCACAGCAGAGGGGAGATGCTCTAAAGGCTCTGTTCCTGCTGGCCACTGACAAAATGGAATCATTTCTGCTCTTTCTGTTTTGCACAAAATTCCCACCACACGCTTCCAGAGCTCTCAGGGCACACCTAAAGCAGAGAGAGAACACTACAGCCAGCTTCTATCTGGGTTCAGAGAGATGCTCCTGAGGCCACTGCTCCAGCACAGCACACATAACTTACTCTGCTCTGTTACAGCACTGCCATTTGTCATGGGGCAGAGATAGCTGTATTCCTCAAGAAGAACCCTGAGTAAAACCAGATGTTTTTTAAGTAAGTCAGCAAGTTTAACTCTGCTATTAGTGCTTTCACTTGATTGCATTAGAAGCCTATAAAAACCTTCCCCTAATAGAGACACATTTGTTTTCAATGCAATTGCCTGGACTGGAGCAGAAGGTGCCTCAGCCAGCCTGTCGTGCTCCACAGCACAGGCTGAGGGGGCTGAGCAGCACCAGCTCACAGCACACCATCCTGTCCCTCAGGGAGCAGCAGGGCACCAGGACATCTCAGCAGATGGATCAGAACATCAGTGGAGGCAGAAAAGGGCAAGTGTTCCGAGTTAGCCTGTGGGAAAGCGAGTGGAAAGAGCAGAGAGCCCAAGGAGCAGTGCCTGGGCTGGGGCAGGAGCAGGCCCTCAGCCAGACTTCCCAAGGGGATGCTGCTCAGATCCACACTGACCTAGCAGCACTTCCCAGGTCAATCAGGAGGTGATTTTAGCATCCACACTGAGAGTGAACACAGAGCTTAGCTGAGAGCTGCAGTTCTAGTCCAGAAACCATGCTCAGTCCATGGCCTTTGCTTAATAAAAGTCTACAGATAGAGGAAACTTATTTGCTTTAGAATACCTTTCCTTTTCAAGAGCCATATTTCATGGAAATGTATCTGTTTCAGTGAAAATATTCAGGATGGAATTTCTAGTGGGTGTGAGAAAGAGTTCAGCACCAGAATGAACAGAGCTCCCAGAGCTCCTCTCCCCTCCCTGAAGATGAAATTGTTGCTCTCTGACTAGCCTTGACTCTGGTGAAGTTCTAATGGGATAACTGCACATTTGGAAAGCTACACACACAGAAACCAGACCATTAAACTAGATTTAGAGCATCTCTCAGAAGAAAAGACATGGTTATCCCAAACTGCAGTCACCATTTCCACCAGCTAAAGCCAAGCCCCCACACCACACACAAAGATGATGCAAACCCCCCCCCCCCCGGCCGCAAAGCAGGAAAAAAGAGAGGAGAGGATGCTCCCCCTCAGCCCTGCCTGGCCAAGAAGGGAACCATGTCTGCTGCAGAGAAGCTGAACCCACAAGCCATGGCCCAGGACAGTGCAGTGGCAGCTGATGGAGCCCAGCTTGAGGCACAAGGCAAAGCTGATGACTTACAGTTCCCTCTGAGGAGGATAACATGACAGGCACTGCTGCTAACCTTGCCCCATCACTGGATCACACAGGGATAAGAAGGTCCATGTGTGAGGTGGATGTGGTGCTGAGGGACATGGCTTAGTGGTGACCTGGCAATGCTGGTGAATGGTTGGATTTGATCTGAAAGGTCTCTTCCAACCACGAGGATCCTGTGGCTCTATGACTAAGGAAAGAGATCAATGCAGAGTGTACACAACTGGGGGAGAAAGCCAAACAAACAACCTACTCTAGAAAGTCTGCAGAGCCAAAAATAATCTGTTTGGTTTTATGATGCCAATTCTTCCCCAAATAAAAAACACTGTGTCTTTTGCAGCTGTTGGAGCTTCACAAGGATTAGAGATCAAATTGGGATTAGAAGATGCTGGGCGACCCTGGAGTGTGAAGGGCAATGGTCCCCAGCCAGTGGAGCCCCTGCTGAGGGACTACTGTGCAGCCACTGCACCTGAGAGAACTCTGCACTGTGCTCAGGCAGTAGCTAATAAAAAGTAAATAAATCATTTATGGAAATTTCTTACATCTTGTAAATAGCTCTGGCATGTTGCAACTGGTTATAAAGTGGGGATTTCACTGGCTATCCCCCAGCTGACTGGGGCAGGCTGTGAAAAGCAGTGTGCAGGACAAGGTTAGGAGGTCCTGTAGAAAGTCATGGGCATGTTCTCCCTTTTCCAGTGCCTAACAAGTAAACCATGTCCCTCTGTTTGTGCTGAACACAGTGACTGGCCCAGGAGGGCTGTGCTTTCCCTGCTCTTGGGCCACTCTTGCAGCCTCTGCTAAGCCCAAAGAACAATGCAGCATGCAGTTCTGCTGGGGACAGACCCCTGACCACCTCCACAGGAAAAGGAACCCCCAAATCCAACCTGAACAAGGCAGACACAGGAGACAGAGGGCAGGAAAGGACCAGCTAAGTCTCCTGTGGCCCCAGTGCTCAAGCAGGCAAGCTTCATCTTACACAACAGCATTGCTGTGATTAGAATGTGAGAGAGAAGGCAGACATCCTCAGCTCTGTGGCTCCTGCACTGTGTACAATCATCAAGGGAGAAAGGTAATGGGGAGAGAGATGCCAAACCATTCCAGCACAGACTTTGGACCTGCTTCATGCTTTTGAGAGCTTAGCCCATCTCACCAGCAAAACCAGCTTGACAAACACTGAATCAAATGCATTCAGTTGGAGCCTAGTTAC
Source organism: Bucco capensis (assembly GCA_013396975.1). Taxonomy (NCBI): domain Eukaryota; kingdom Metazoa; phylum Chordata; class Aves; order Piciformes; family Bucconidae; genus Bucco; species Bucco capensis. Next base: position 128,956 of record VWZO01012574.1, read on the forward strand.
AAAAGCAATAACCACGATGTCCTAGCAGAATTCCCCTTGAATATCTGCACAGAAGAAGTATCCTGTGAGCAGTTCCATGTGTTTAGGAATGATCTGTTCCAAAAGCCTGTTCCAAGAGCATTTCTCTACAGCTAGTTAGTTATAAAAGGTTTTATTTTAAAATACCTACTCCAGTTCCCCCTGGGACGCAGTAAAAGGAACTTACTCACTACTACTGCTTGCACAACAGCAGAGAAGTTCATGTGTGGAGGGTTCCTGTCCGATGGGAGTGCTCCAGACCCAAAGGCCACATCCTGACAGTGGCATTTGCAGAAGGGCAGAGAACAACAAGAGCTGATGGACCATGAGCTACAACTCTTCTGAGAGGAAAAGGCTTTGCTCTAGAGGCTGGCACACAACAGTTACACCACTAATAGCATCTACAAAAGCATCTCCCATGGAGCCAAGCTGACAGAGGAGATGCTCAGAGTGCTGCAGAGCAGGGCAAGCACTGCACACAGCATCCCACCAGTGAGTAGTCCCAGATGAAGCCAGCTAACTAAACAAGTACCTGCCCCTCCAATGAGACAAAGCAGAATGCAGCACTACCTTGGCAGGGTGAGGTGCAAAGCCAAGGAATTACTGCTCCACATAGTAGAAAGAAAAATGAGGAAACTCCAATTTTAGACACGAAACTTAACAACCTCTAATTCTTATCTCTAGCTCTTGATAACCTTTGTTACCTCTGTAGCTTTCAACTCTGGGTACCTAGGACCTGGAAAATGAATCAGAGCTGCCCATTAGTCATTTTCTGGTCCCTGCCTGTTAAATCCTACTGTTGTTTATCCTACCCTTCAGAGGAGAACCCTCCCCTGGAAATGCAGAGCCCAGGCTCTGGCTGTTAGCAGGGAGAACCACACAAGTGACAGGTAAAATTAAATGTTTCAGATGTTTTCCTTGGAAAGTGAGGTCTCAGCTATTTTGTGGGGGAGGATAAATGAGGAGAGATCATTTTAACATGCTGCCTCCATAATGTATGCAGAGTGCCTCAGGAAATGTGGGGACTGTTGGCCCTGCAGATGAAAAATGCAGAGGAAGACAACTCTTTATTTCATTAGTCATCTCGAGCTCTGCTCAGAATGGTTCAACAACCTGGAGGCTCCAGCTGGCTGAAGATTCCTTGTGATCTCAGAAATCAGGAATACCTAACCCATCTTTGCAGATAACATTCCCTCTGCTTTTCCCTCCAGTCCCAGTTGTCTAAGTTTCCTGGGATTCCAGACTATAAGGTTCCTATTGAACAATGCCTGATTTGGGGTTGGGTCTGTACATTTGTCACTTCTCTGCTCCTTACCCTTAGCTCCAGACCTCTGGGCTTTTCCACCTCACTTGGATCCCTTTTGTGTGCTGCTTTTTTTGCACTCTCTTTTATTCCCACACCAGCCAGCTTGGGCAAAACTGACAGTGGAAGAATGAAAGTGTTGTGAATCATACCTAAAAACACCTGGCAAAGGTTTATTTTATGGCATCAAATAAAAATGCTGAAAAATACCTGTCAAATGATATATACTTTTTTCTTTAAACCAGAAAACCAGAAGCTTGCAAGAGAATGGAGCTGGAGAGGAGGTGTAAATTTACACTGGGTAACGGGGATAAAAAACAAGTTTGCAAAAGTCTGAAAAGAAGGAGAAAAAAAAAAAAGAGATTAAATGACATTAAAAAATATCCAAGTCTTCATTTGATTATCTTTAATCTAATTATAAAAGGGAGCTGCCTAGTTCCCTGCAAAACAAGGAGACCTTAGATGGTTTAAGCAGAAAAAACAGAGGCTAGGGCAGCAAAAATAGTGCTAAATTAAAGCACTTGGAGGCCAAGGGCTTTGAACCTGGGTTGAAGCAGTCATTCCAGGCTGGTGAGGCAGGGGCTACAGGAGCTTGGGCTCCTGCTAACAGAGCTCCCATTGTTCCAGCAGGCAGCTAGAAAAATGCTGCTTTATATCTCCTCACACCAGCAGCCCAGCACACAGAGCCACGAGGAGAAGGGCTCCCAGCCTCTGCTAGCCATGCAAAGACATTTTTCCACTATAAACCACCTCGTGCCCCAGCCCTGCCTCACCAACCATTGGGATGCCAGGATGGGGCATCATTTATGACTGGAAATGGCTGATTTCTGGGGGATTCAGGGCAGCTCCATCCCTGGCAATGGCCAGCTGGCACCCTCTGAGCTGCAGAGCCAGGGCAGGGACACCCTGCACTGCCTCAGTGCTCAGTTATTCCACACCTGCTTCATGTGTTTATTCAGTAATTAAGGATTAATGAGTATTGCAGACCAGATAAACATATACTGTACACACACACACAAGCATTCTGCAGGGAACAAAGATTGCACTGTTCTGGGCCACTCCAGGGTCCCCAAAAGCACCACTTTGAGGAGCCTAAGCCCTGCCACGTGTAGGCTGTGCCATAAAGGACATCACACACACAGATGCCAACCTTGCTCACTCAGCAGAAGCTCTGAAGGCAGTTTAGAGACAGGTCACTGTTTATTGGTGTGCCTCACACAGCTTTGGGTCCCTGCTGGAGCTCAGCAGAAGGCACATGGCATGATGTGTGCATCATTCACACTTGCTGAACCTGTAACCAAGTGGCTCAAGTGCTCAGAATGGGTTAGATGTATGCAGAGAGAGATCAAGAAGAGGTGCACACTTTTATACACACACAAATATCCTTCCTGTGGGCATCCCTCCAGAGAAATGATACAGGGGCACAGAGAAAGAAGTGAAAAACTCCTTTGTGAATTGGCCACATGCAAAAATAGAGACGAAATCAAAGGCCAGACCCACTGTGATAAGAGGAGGATAATGAGACCTCAGCAGCATGTGTCAGCAAGGAGCGTTTTCACCACGACTGAGACTTGTCTTTTCCTCAGCAAACAGCCAGTTTAGAAGTGTCATGTTTGAGCAGTGCATCTCATCTGCTTCCTTACTAGATGCTACCACGGATCTCACAAAAGCCTGTGACAGAAGGATAGGGCAGGTTTGGGTTAGAACTGCAGGATTTGGACACACTGCTTTGCCAAGGTGAACCAGCTGCAGTATTCACCATGCTGGATTTGGTAACTTGCTCAGCAAATGCATCACAACAAACAAAACACCTTTTTGCCCCACTTTTCCACCCAAAATTGCCAGCAGGGCTCAGTGCCCTCCCCAGGAATTCCAGAGACAGAGGCACACATCCCTGTGCTGTTTGATGCGAGACTGGAGCTGGGACCTCTCTGTGTGTGATGTGCAGGAGCAGCTCAAACACTAGCTCATTCATCCATTCATCAGGCCAGAGGCTGGTCACCCCTGGTCTCTTTTGTCCATAATTCTCATCCTTGTCAAAACTGATACGCCCAATCCACCAACAGCTTTCCCTATGGATGAAGCAAACCATCAGAGCAACTTCTCCTGATCCAACCAGCCCGAAAACAGCTCTGTGTGGGAGAGGCAGGAGGATACAGCACCAGAGGCAAACCCCTAGCCTGGCAGGCCTTGGCTGGCTGGCTCTGAGGAACAGCACAGCACCCTCAGCAGGGATGCTCAGCACAGAGGGTCAGAGGCAGTCTCCTCGCAGCTGGAGCAGCTGCAGCAGGCTCTGCTGGACTAAGAGCACCCAAAGGAAGCCACTGCCAAGCTGGGAACCAGTCTAACAGCATCAGCACCTCAGAGTTCAGATGAGAGGAATGCAGCAGCGAGGGTCACTGCAGGAACAGGCTTGTAAGGGACTGGCAAGGCTTATTAACCACCACTCATCACTCCTCAGCACAACTGTGGGAAAGGAAGACTTTATAGCCCAGTGATCCAGTCTACAGCAGGAGTCAAATCTGCAAGACAAGTCCTGTCTCCTGGGAAGAGCTGGGAGACAAACCACATTTGCTGCTTTGGCAAAACCCTGGGGACTCTCCTCCCACACAGGGATCAGACAAGGCTCCTCTTCAGCTGAAGATGCCAAGAACCTGCTACAATAGATCTATACACACACACACATCAGTGCTGTACCACATCCTCTCTCAGGGCATCTCTGACACTAGGTGTGCACAACCACCTACAGCAGCAGCACATCTCTGCTCAGCAGCCCAGCTCCCAAAGCACAGCACCAGAGCCACATAACACAGACCACACACTCCTAGAGAAGCTGCAGAGAAAGGGATCAGATTGGCCAAAATAAACCCCACAGCTGCTAGAGAAGCTACTCCTGCTTTGCACAGAGGATACTCACTCCAGGACACAGGGTTATTTGTTATTATTATTACGACTGTTGTTACTATAACAGTGCCTAAATACACAGGAATAGTCTGCTACAAAACCGTACTCATTTTTAATTAGCTACTCAAAGATAAAATGATTAGGTCCAAGAGATGAAGAAGCAATTAGAGCAGTTCTGCCTGTACCTCAGGAGGTGAACTCTTTGGGCTGTGTTTAACCTGCTGCCCTGTCAGCCCTTATTATTCTCACACAGCTCTGACAATGGGGGGGTGATATTTGTTAGCTGCTTGTGACAGCATTCCAAAGGGGCACCATAGATCACCAGAGCAGCTCACAGACTGGCCAGTCACATTATTTATTACGAGCCACACATGTGACAAATTATTTAGCTCAGTGACTCCTAATAAGTCAAAGAGCAAGCAATTAGCTCACGCAGTATGAGGGCTGTTTGTGGCAATTTATAGATGCTCTCAAGCTGTCACAGCACTTCAAAGCTCCATTAGAGGGGAACCTCTCCATGATTCACTGGAGATGACAAGCATTACACAGCACACATGGCAGCCCTGCAGTTGCCAGTGGATCCTGTTCCTTGCAGCCTCTGCCCCTTCCCCCAGCAGCTGCTGCTGTTTGCTCTTTGCATTTCTCTCCTGGAAGCTGCTGGAGATGCAGCAGGGGAGACTCTGTCCTCTGTCACTCTGGGGGTGATGCTCAGGACACTCAGAGAGCTGTGTGACTGCTAACTGGCAGAGACACACAGGGAAGAGCTGCTGGGCACAGGCACAGCTCCTTCCAGCTCACAGCTGCACAGGACTGAGCCTTGGGGAGGTTAGGGACCTTCTCCTCCTAGCTGGGATTCCTCTTGGTAATTGTTATTCTCTACAGGAAACCAAACCAGGACATTTTTAGGATGCCTGGACAGGATGACCTCCAGAGCTTCTAACCTTCAGCATTCTGTGAAACCAAAGAGGATCACTTCAGATTCACTCAGGATCTGGGAAAGATCCAAGCTGCAGAGCTGAGAGCAGCTCCCAAGGCTCTGCCTCTGGCTTCCTGCAGTGAAGGACAGCAGTTGGTGTCCATCTGGCATCTGCTTCTCTCCACACCAGTGAAAGAGGAAGAGTCTGCCCTTCTCCTGAGTCTTGTGCTCCTAGTGATGCTGTGACACAGCTCCTTGGCTGTCCCAGAGCCAGCCTGGCCATTCCCATCCGCAGGCACGCAGCAACTGGAGATGAACTGCAGGATCCAGTTAAAAGCCCTGGTGATGACTAGCAGACACTCCGAGCTGGGCAGTGGGGAGAGAAACTGGAGGAGGGAGCAATTAAATGATCACTTTGCAGAAACTCCAGGCAATAAAACAAAGGTCAAAGAGAGAAGGATGGAGCCTGAAGGCTGTACCTGCAGCTAGGAGAGCATGACCGAGCTGTGCCTGGGGAGAGGCAAAGATTAATCCTCAGGAATGAAGGGGTGACACTGAGAAAACACAAGGGGACCTGGCTGCACTATTTCAGGAGGGGAGGAGAGGGCAGCAAGAGCAGCTGTCAGACCTGCATTCACGAGCAGTCACTCCAAGCCACCCCAGGAAGGCTCCCCTGCAGCAGGAACAATTCAAGCTCTCTCGCCACACACAGGCCTGCTGGAAATGCATCCAGCCACTGAGTGTGCTTCAGCTGCAGCATGGTACCTCTGCTGTTGCAGAGAGCTGGAGGGAAAGAAGCCTGCACAGAGGAGCTTTAACCCCTGCCTTTAACTGCACAGCATCAGGTTTCCAATGCACAAGCTTAACTGCTGCACCATGCAGGAGTGCTGGCATCCTCTGCAGCAGAGACCCAGGCAGCTTTTGTGACAGTGCTAGTCCAAAGATGGAAGGAAACCTCTTCTCTGATCAGAAAAGCTTTGCTCTCTCCAAGCCTGAATTTGCATGTTGAGATTGCTTTAAAAGGTGGAAGCAGTTAGAAAGCATTGCAAGGTGTGGGCCTGGAGTGGCAGGAAGCCCTCCATGAACTGCTCCAGCACAAGAAGGCATTGTCCAAGAGTACTTTATGAGCAATTCCCAGTGATTTAGGAAGAACACAACACATGCAAATCTTCATAGGATTACAGAACAATCTTCAGATAACATGGGGCAAGTGTGTGTGTGCCCATGTCCAGCGCAGTCCTTCACTACAGGACATCTCATCAACCTTCGGGTACCTTCTGCTTGCTCTGCTTTTCTCTTCTGGCATCACTTCATCTCTGTCAAGGCTTGCTTTCCCTCCCATGGGTTTATGGCATGCTGCTGAGCTTTCCAGGAGTCACTGGCTGGATCTCTGAGCACTGTGCTGAAATCACTGCACTGATGCAAGAACTCATCCATCCCAATCTGCCTATCCAGGTACCTCTCTGCTCTTCTAACTTACCCAAACTGCTGTGCTCTGAGGGAAAAGCACTCCTAGAGAGCAGGCTCCAGCTGGCATCCAGCAGGAGAAAGGCCAAGCAGGAAAGAGCAGGGATCAGTGTGTTCTGGAAGTGACACTTGTCAGACCAACGGGTTATCAGCTCAGCTGTCTGACCCAAAGCCCAAGTGGCAGAAACACACCTAACATGCTCCAGGATATGAACAGAGCTCTCAATTGTGCTGCCAGTCACAGCATCTGTGGTGCTATCCTTAGAGCTTCTCCTCCTTTGCAGAGGCCTCTCAGCTTTCTTTTGAAAAGAAAGAAAACAACACAAAGAATAAATTAAAACCTCTCTAGTTACAAAGCAAAATTTAAAAGCAAAACTTGAGTATTCCCCAAAAGCTCAGACAACCAACCAGGCAAATAAATTAACACTGACTCTTTTTAGGTTAAGTAAGTGGTGAGGTTGTTTGGTTTATCATTCTCCCTGTTTTGAGGATCCACTCCACTTCCCATCCCATCTGTTTATTGCTCTAAACACCAAGGCAGAGTGCACGGTGACCACAAGCAATCCTAACAGCAGGGCTAACCTCCTCCTCCTGACAGGTACCAGGAGAACCATTTCCAGTCACAGCATTTAGTCATCTTTTTGAACACCTTCCCCTGACTCAGCATGACTGCTTTCTCCCAGCCTCTGATCTCCTAGTAATCAAGCACAACAAACAGCCTCCTGCTGCAATCCTTCCCTGCTCTGGGGGGAAAGGACTAAGAGCACAGTGCTGCCTAGGCACTAACACTCCAAATATCAGGGGAGCACCAAGCACCAGGGCAGAAATCCTTCTGTTTCTGGCAGATCCTCCAGGCTCTGACAGGGAGCCACAGCTTTGGCAAATGTCCATGAAGCACATTGCAGAGGTGAACAAAGCTCACCTCTGAACTCTGTGTTTGAGATGCTGATGCTTTGAAGCAGAGCACAACAAGCATGTAGAGAGAAGTGAGCTGAAGCCCCCAGGATGTGGGGAAGGGTGGGAGGGATGCTAATCACTCCAGGCTTCACTGGAGCTTGGTGTTTGGCCACCTCCTTGGGCAGGTATGTGGCTGTGTCCATAGCAATCCAGCAGCAGCTTATCCTCCAGCAGAGATTTAGTGGAGGATTAAAGGCTGTCACAGAAGCAGGCTGTGGCTGAAGCCTTTCAGCCAAGGTGCAGGGGGCAGGTTCCCAGTGACCAGAGCCCTGGCGGGGCTGGGGGATTTACAGTTAGCTACAGAAAATGGTTGGGAGTAGACAAAATTGGGCCCTAAGTCTGGTAGAGTCTTCAATCTTCTGAAATGAGCTTTGGGCAGAACATTGTATGGCCACATTTCCCAATTAATAACCAACAAGAAGAGATCAAGCTCTCCTCTCCATTAAGGTGCCCACTTGCCCATCCTCTAAGGAGCATCACTCACTGCTGTCACTGAGCTGCTCCTCATGACCCAAGTGCCTACATCTGCTTCTGGAGTGGAACAAAGAACAAGCTCTTCACAAATGAGACATCTACAGCCTTTCTCCATCATGCCAGAACTAGTCACCCTCCTGTGAATGCAGTTACATCTTCATTACTCAGATCCTACTATCTCTCTTCCTCTCACCAGCATTTTCCCCTTGAAGTAAATTCCTTCTTTCCCTCCCTCCACTGTCTCCTTTATTCCATTTCCCCTCCAGCATGCTTTAAATAATGGCCAGCCCTGACTGCTGACAGCATCTCACACATCCAGATCTCTTTGCTCTTTCCCAGCTCCACTGTCCTGATCAAATTAAGTCTTCATCTTTCACTAGCTCTCTGGGCATTTTTCTCTCCTTGTGTTCCTCAAGTGCAACATCTTCATCCCTTGCCTGCTGATCTCCCTTGCACACTGCTGTGCTCCTCAGCCTCTCTCAGCTCTCCTCTCCCTTGCCCACTGCTCTGCTCCTCAGCCTCTCTCAGCTCTCCTCTCCCTTGCACACTGCTCTGCTCCTCAGCCTCTCTCAGCTCTCCTCTCCCTTGCACACTGCTGTGCTCCTCAGCCTCTCAGCTCTCCTCTCCCTTGCACACTGCTGTGCTCCTCAGCCTCTCAGCTCTCCTCTCCCTTGCACACTGCTNCAGCCTCTCTCAGCTCTACTCTCCCTTGCCCTCTGCTGTGCTCCTCAGCCTCTCTCAGCTCTCCTCTCCCTTGCACACTGCTGTGCTCCTCAGCCTCTCTCAGCTCTCCTCTCCCTTGCACACAGCTGTGCTCCTCAGCCTCTCTCAGCTCTCCTCTCCCTTGCCCACTGCTGTGCTCCTCAGCCTCTCTCAGCTCTCCTCTCCCTTGCACGCTGCTCTGCTCCTCAGCCTCTCTCAGCTCTCCTCTCCCTTGCCCACTGCTGTGCTCCTCAGCCTCTCTCAGCTCTCCTCTCCCTTGCACACTGCTGTGCTTCTCAGCCTCTCTCAGCTCTCCTCTCCCTTGCACACTGCTCTGCTCCTCAGCCTCTCTCAACTTCCTGCCCTGCTGTGTCATAGCAAGATGTTATGTGCACACACAACATGCATACCTTGAACGTGAGGGTAAGGAGACACAAAGAGTCCATGGAAAGCACTGTGGAATGATGCTAAGGACAGCACCTGGCCACAATCACACCACTGGGAATGACTCCTGAGAACCTGGAAAGCCTCAGCACTGCCTGAGCAGTGATTCTCTGCACTGCTGTGACAGAAATCCAGCAAATGTAAAGGACAAAACGTTAGTCCCTCTGCTCCACAGACAGCACTCAGACCAAGCAAGGTCTCTGGTTAGCCAGCTGGCCCAGGTCTGGGTGGGTGACCTAGCTTCTAGCTAGATGCCTCCCAGAGCCTTCTTCCCTTCTCTCTCCCAGCAGACACAGTTGTTCTACTGCCTCCTTCCACGCATTTCAGGAGAGAAAACTTCAGCTTTGCTAGGAAGTCATAACCCATGGAAATCACAGAACAACACAGGCCACACTTCTGTATTGTTAGCTCTTTTTTCCTTTCTCATAGAAGAGAGACTTCCCTCACAAGAAATCCTGGCAGGTCCAACTGAAATGTGAGGATTCAGATTACACCATCCCACCAAGAGCATCTGCTTTCATCTTGGCACAGCAGGGATGCGGCAAGAGTCATCACTGCAGAGCTGAAAGATGAGCCAGCAGCAAGCACTCTGGTGGGAACAGGGACACAGCAGCACCAGCAAGCTCTGCCTGGAGTTCTGCTCTCCTGCCTGGCTTTGTTAGCAAAAGGATCTGCAGTGTACAGATAAACCCCAATCTCTAAGGATTAAAGGCAGGCTCTTGAGCTCTATCTGATCAACGCTATTGGAACCTAGCCTTTCTGCACTGATTTTGTGTCTTACATATGGTGAATTGTCAACCCAGAGGAGCCAGTGTCCCTCCTAAAGCTTGATCAGCAGTAGCTGTGCTTAAAAAACACCCAACTAAAAACAGCTCCACGAGAGCCTGGGCCTGCCTCCTGCTCCAGGGCACAAACAACACTTGAGGGAAGCAGGCAGACATCTCCCTGTGACACATTCATTCCACAACTGCCCACTCAGAGTTCCTCCTCCTCCTCTCTCCGTGGGCACTGGGACACCCGATGCTGTCTCTGAATGTCCAAGGACTTGTCCCCTGGCCAGCCCAGGGCCAGAGCTGCTGTTCTGAGCAGTGCACACACACACTTTCCCCCGAGCTCTGGTTCTGAGCACACACGCAGGTTGTACAGCAACTCACAGCACTCTGGGAGCACATCAGCCACGTTCTCCCCTGCTGAAAGCATTCTAGGAAGATTAAAACATCCAGAGCAGAGGAAAGCATGTCATAGATGAGGGCAATTTACACTAAAGCCATGATTAAGGTGATGAACACATTAATTACAGAAGAGAGAAGACAGTGGGTGAGTCAGGCAGCAGGGAGGTGATAGCCCTTTAAGTGAGCACTGCCTTCCAAGGAAGCTGTGGTTCAAGCTATTTCTTCACCAAAGTGGCATTTTTTTGCCAACGAGCCTCTTGGCAGCCTCTGAGGGTCGACACTAGCACAATTGCCCAAATATGGTGGGGAATTCAAACCCATGGAGGATCCTAGTGTTTGTTCCCCAGTCTAACATAACACAGCCCAGCCTTGCCCCAGAGCCTGCAGCTATTCCCTGATAACTGCACCACTGGAATGCAAATAATCCCTTGGCCCACAGCAGTGTCACTGCCATCTGGTGACGTTCCCAGTCCCCTCCAAACCCTGGCAGCACCTTAGGGGACTCCTGAGGGGAGCAACCCACAGGAAAGGCACTGGAAGAGGCCAAAGGGGAGAGAAGGAGCCAGGGGAGGGTGAGTTGCAGGGGAAGGGAAGAAGAGGAGGCATTAAAGGACACAGTCCAGAGTTCCTTGACCTCAGCCTGATTGCTGTTAAACTGCCTGAATTGAGGTTAGTCATTTACCTACTGGCAGCTCCTCAAGATTTATCTTTGCAGGCTACGAGGTTTTATCATTTCTCCATAAACTCCCTGCCAAATGCTAACTTTCCAGGCACTGCTTTAACTCTGAAGTGTGAAGAAGCTTTGCTGGAGTCAGTGAAAAATCAGTGGAGGTGCATGGTCAAACATTAAATACTTGAGTCATTTGGCACCTCTCCTCCAAGGAGTTAAAAGGATGCTCTGCATGCTTAGTGTGTCAAATCCAACAGCAGCATCATTTCTAAGGAACAGTCTGCAATCTGAAGGCTTCTGACCTAGCAATGTCATAATGGGCATCTCTGCTGGAAAAATAATAAGGGTCTGTAATTTATTAGCATATGCTGGACAAAAATTAAGTTATGGTGGAGATAAGCTTTATGCTACAGAGATAAGTGCAATTACTCCTCATGTTCAGGAGAAATAAGAAAAGTTACCCTGGGAAAATATGAAGTCCTCCCACACTTTTAACTACACCTTTATCTAGCACATATATCAGTTTCATGTGTCCACACATCCCAGCAAAGAACTGCAACCTTTCATTTCAACCTGTGGTCAGAGACAAGAAAGGGGAAGATAAGCAGTAAAAAAACACAACAAAACCCCAAACAAACCATAAACAAACCCCCAAAGCTGGATTTCAACAAGCCCTGCAGTTGTCATCAGGGTGTGCTTTATCTGGGGGCAGTGAAAAACAGAAAAGAGGAAAGAAAAGAGAGGAGCAAGACTGTAAAAGCTGGCAGTGCCTGCAGGGCCTCAGGGCCAGGGCCCCCCCCACAGCTGCCAGAGGCACAGGCACACACTGCTCAGCCCTCACCAACTGGCACAGCTCCCTTCTGCCCAGCTCCTGCCACACTGCTAGACCCACTTATTGATATCATTCCCCAGAGCATCAGAACCAAGGACAACTGGAAATCCTGCAGCCAACAGCTACGTCCTCAGAGCCCTCAGCCCGTGCTGTTAGAAAGCCAAGGTCTGCTGCCAAAGCTGGGGGGGGTTGGGGGTTTGGGAGTCTTATTATGTTTTTCAAACTGTTATTTCAAAGCAGTGAGGTACAGAAAGATTCATTTGTGCCTTTCCAAAGCAGCCTGCTATCCCAGCCACCTCAGCAGCTCCTGGATGCTCAGCCTCAGGTAGCAGAAAGGACTCACTCACTCTCCTGAAGGGAATGGTCCTCACCTCCTCCACAGACAGACTGAGTCTGCACACCAGAATGGACACCCCAGGACCTAGAGCACTCAGCTCTTTCCAAAATCCAACTAACACACAGAAGATTGCTAGATCTATGTCCAGAATAAAGGTAAGGAAGTATATTCCATCTGCACCTTCCTAAGACCACTGAGGCTCAGCATCCACGTTGCCAAGGTGCATCCCTATTGCAGGCTCAGGAAAGGAGTTGCTTCCATGGACAGCCAGTGATTTCACACCAAATACATGAAAAGCTTTGTGCCTGGATGCCTGCAAGGACAAGAGAGCTCCTCATGGCTCACCAGCTGCACTTCCCTCTGCATCTACACCATTGACTTGTGCCTCTGTCAACAACCCTCAGGGAATGGGATGCTCCATGGGAAAACTCCAAGGGGAAAGGTGCCCCTGAATCACTGCTGCTTTCCTGCAAGCAACTCTGCAGCTGGTTTCAGCAGAGCTCCCAGACAGGCTGGAGATGCCAGCAGGGACCTGGCTGGATCCATCTCAGAGAGCTCCATCAGCTGGCACCAGGCACACAAAGCAGGAACCTGTGCTACTGAAGCAGCTCTGCTACATCAAGTCCAAGTATTTCCAGAGGCATGAAAAAGGACTTGTTAAAGGAGTGAGCTGGGTACACATCCACACTGCATAAAGAATGTCTCAATGGAACAAAAACCAGAGATTGCTGTAAAACTGCAACTTTAGAACAAACCCAAGCATCCTCAGACTGGGTCGAGACTTTAGTGGATCCAAGAGGAGAAAAATGCTTCCAGTTTGTGATGCACTTGCAGTTTTACTCAACTGAATCAAGCTCAAGAGTGATTACCTTCTCCTTCTTCCTCTCCCCAAATTCCTAGAAATTACTTCAATGTGATATCCACACACTCACTAAAGAGCAGAAAATAACATTTCCACAGCAAAGGTAACTCTGCCTGGTAACACAAGCCAGAAATGGAATGCCTCAGCAGTCCAGGTAAACTTCAGTTAAGCCAAAGTTTCCTAAGAATCATTGCTGATGTAGACTAGGAGAACTATGGCAAAGCCCAGTATGGTGGGAAAATAATGCAGATACTTGTTTGTACCCCAAAGAGAACTGAGGTGTTGCCCAGATCATCATTTATTGAGCTTAAAGCCTGGCTTTATTTAAGGGACCAATGGTAGGAGGTACAAGGTATTCCCTGGCAAAGCCATCATCAATAATGACTTCACACAAGTTAAAAAGCACTCCAAGGCTCTGGGAAAGTCTATAAAGCCACAAACTCACAATTTTTCACTAAAATATATAGCTACAGCTTTGCTCTAAACAAAGTTTTCAGAGAAACAGTGAAGACTCTTCTTTGTTCCCCTGGATTGTCAGATGAGGTGGGTTTGTAGTTTAACTTCACTGTATGCTATCCTCACAGTGCCTCTTTCACAGTGATGTTCTGAAGGGTGCAGAACCTATCTTTAATGAAAATGACTCTTTTTTATTGCTGCCCTCTTGCTTCTGGATCAAAACATCACTAGTATGCAGCACAGCATGAGAGTGCTCACTGGACATCCCCTCTCAGAAGCACCAGAGCTGAAGCAGCCTCCTCCTTGCCCTCAGCCATGAGAACAGCAGCAAGGAAAGCTGCTGAGAGAAAGCAGCCAACAAGTGAGCTGGCAAGATCCATGACAAGCAGCTGAAAGAGGGACCTTGGGACAGCAATGTGTCAGCAGGGTCCAACTGAGTGCTTTTCTTTTTTTTCCTTACCCAGCTCTCACATTTTTTCCCCATGACAAATAGGTGTTTCCAGAGGTCCCTCCCACTCCCTGCTCCCTCAGTCTCTGCACAGCATGTCTCTGCTATAGTCTCTTTTTCATGTTGTATTTTCTTACTCTGCTTGCTGTGCCCTCCCTCCCATCTCTGCTGAAAGGTCTCACACTGCTCACTCTGCCTGCACACAAGGGTAAAGTCCTTCCAGAAAGGACTTGCCATCATCTCCTTGACTAGTTCCTGCAGGACTGGGGCTCTCATCTGGGTCTGGGTCCCAAGAGAACGGGCAATGCCTAAAACAAACCATCCTATTTCATGATCTCAAAGGCTTGCACAAGCACTAATTGCTTCCCACCCAGAGCCAGCCTCCAGAAGCAGCTCAGTAGTAGGCAGCAGGCACTGAGAGCTAGCTGAGTGAGGAGATCATCTTCACAACATCTGGGCAGGTAAGTGGCTGATGAGCACCTCTGCAAGCCTGTCCTCAGTGCCCTGGCCTCCCTGAAGCAGTGCAGGCTGCCTGCAGAGCCTGCAGAGCCCTGCAGGGACAGGCACAGCTGTGGGGCTCTGCTGCCGAGGCTCAGCATCCCCAGCTCCGGGCAGCCAGGGGCTGGATGTCCATGGCACTGAGAGCAAAGGGAAACAGCTCACACAGCATCATCCTAGGCATGTCTGCAGAAGTACATTTCTCCACTGCTGGGGGAACTTACCCCAATCCTTTAAACTACAACAAAGCCAAGGCTGCAGAGCACAGTAAGCAGAGTCTCTTGTCCCCAGGTGCAATAACCAGGACAAACACTGCTTCCCTACATCCTAGTGCCATATGAAAGCCTCCAGAAATAGGCCTGCAGAGCTGTCTAAGGCTGATTGACCTGAGCACAGCAGGCACTTCTAGGCTGATTTTAGTTAAAGGTAAAATACAGGGGACAAGGAATTTTGTTTGTGATCCTGATTTATTTTAGATACAGTGACGTCTCTTTCACCATGAAGCTGTACACTTAGGACAAACAAAGCTTTTTTCCTTTGATTAAAAAACCCCAAACCTTAAGCAACTGCTTACTATTAGGCAAATGCATCACTTGAGGAGAAACACACATCTCCTTAACACTGCCAGATGGGCTTACTGCTTTAATCCTTTTTTCACCCACATACAGATGCTGACATGCAATTATCATGACCCTAAACTTCTCAGATCCAAGACCTTCTAAAATGATGGTGACCAGGATTGTACAGGGAACACAAGCTTTACAAGCCAAAGAAGGACAAAAATGTGCCTCTGGTAAAGGTAATGATGCATCCAGGCACACACGTGAAGGGATTAGTTAAACTGTCAGTAGCAGGCATCAAGAATTCTCTCCCTTCCTTTGGAAGTCAAAGAACACTTCCTACCTGACCAGATTTTCCTTCCAGAGCTGCATTCTAATCCTACCAATATCTGCCAAGTGTTGGTGCACCAAATTCCACCATCCCCAAAAGGTATGCCTGTGGCTGAGGATGCTCCCAGGGGAAAAGTGCTTCTGTCCCCCTCCCTCCTGATGGCATCTCTGTGACATCCATCAGCATCAGAAGATCTATGCCTCTTGCTGACCTTCTCCCCCTTCCAAATCACTTATTTACAATTAACAAACAATCCTTGAGAAATTGTTGTTTGTTTTTTTTACAGATTCTGCAACAAACAGCAGGAAAGAATCCCTGTATCTGAAATACAAACACAGGCTACTGGAGGAGGTGTTGTGTGGGCGAAAGAGTCTCGTGCTCTGCTCCCTAATGACTGTGATCTACAGGCAGGATCAGAAAGTATTTACCTCCTCACACTCTAGATGGATGTTTTCTCCCTAGCTGCAAGAGCAGGCTCTGAATGTTGCCTGTTTAGGTTTGCCAAAGGGCTTTCAGTGCCCTGTCTGGCTGCAGAGGCTGCAGGCCATGCTCAGGTGTGCTGCAGGAGTGCCATAACTGATCCATGCTCATCAGCCTTTTGCTGAGCTGCACACACGTGGACACTGCAAAACACAACTTGGGTCTCATGGCAGGACCTCTGCTCACAGCTTGAACTTCAGTGGTGTTGGAGAGCTGCAAGTGTGACTCTTCCCCCTTGGCTGTGTGAGTATGCACACTGCATGCCCTGGATCCTCCCATTAGCCATGCATTCTCCCCACACAGCTGCACACCTGCCTTTCCCCTCCCTCCTCCACTGCTGCTCCCAGATAAACCCACACAAATCTGCCTCTGTACCAAGCGTGCTGCTGGTGTCCAGTGCCAGCCCACCTCCAGCTGCCTGTGCAGGCTCACACTGAGCCTCCTGTTTCTCTCCCTGCTGCAGTGAAGCCCAGGCCAAGAGGAGAAGTCCCTCAGAGGGTAGCAGAAGTGCACAGCTCAGAGCTGACTCTCAGCCCTGCGAGCATCCCGCACACATCCTCTCACCCCAGGACAAGCCAGCCCCTCCCTGGCTCCCACCTGGCTTCCTACAGCTCCTTGGGGCTTTGCTTGGCTTCCCCTGGTCACTTTGGGACGTTTTCCACCAGTTTGAGTGCTGTTTCCAAAGCAGTCAGTGCAGCTTGTGGCATGCCGGAGTGATTTCCAGGGCTGGATGGGGATGCAGGAGCTGGGCAGGCTGACAGCTGGCTGAGCCCCAGCCCAGGGAGAGGAGGGTGAATGAGGGAGATTGAAGCTCAGCTGGATTCATGTGGAGGGAGGTTTATTCTGGAGGGAGGCATTAATGGACAGAAATTAAATCAGCTCAACCAAGCTTTTAAAAATATACTGAAAAATACCTGACCTGCTATGAACCTCGTAAGCAAGCAGCAACTTTGGGCTAGCAGGACCAGCTCACGGCCACTGCCCTACCACAGGCACAGATTCCAGAGGATGCACACTGCTGCTGGGCTGATAAGGCAGCAGCTTTGCCCTGGACCTAAAGGCTCTGCTGTGGGAAACCCACTGCAAACCAAGAGGTGACCCACAGACAGAGCTCATGGAGGCTGATGGAAAGAGATCATTAGCTAAACAGCAAAGATCTAGGGGATCAAAAATAAACATGCCCTTCCAGCCTTGTGGCCAAAAGCCTGTTCACTGAAATTAAATGTAGAAATAAATAGAAACTTACACACTGCCCTGCTCTGGAAAGGATATTGGTTAACCCTACACATGTTGGTATCACCATTAACTAGAACAGCATTTCACTCCCACTCTCTAGCCTAACCCAGCCCCTCCTGCAATCCCAGGAATGCTCTATGGCCATAGGAATGGCTGATTCCTTAACTGGAAGCCAAAATGTCTCTGGGAAGATTTGTTTGGAGTTTGTTGGTTCTGTGGTTTGGTTTTTTGTGGGTTTTTTTTGAGGGGAGGGGGATGTTGTGTTTGCTTGAGTTTGGGTTGTTTTGGGCCACAATGCAACAAAATAGTCCAACTGCATATTCCTGAAGAGCTGGAGCTACTTGCCTGAGAGAGCTAAATCCACCAAGAGAGCTGCTTGGCTGTCCCTCTGAATTGTGACCCCTTTTACATCTTATTTTCCCATCTCACACAAGGGCTAGCACTTAGTCTGAAATGCTGCACATCTGCACAGGCACCTCCAGAACAACAGTGCCTGGCATTAGCTCTAAGAACATCTCCTGTACAGCTGAGCTATCATCCTTGGTGAGCTTGGCTATGACTGCTGCTGGCAGCTACCCAGACTGTGTCCCTTCCATGGATGTAAGACCTGAGAAGGAAGACTGAGGGAAACCTTGCTCAGGCATCTCTGAAAGGAGCACTCCCTCCCTTTGGTGCCCAGGCTAGCCTAAAAATAGAACAAACTCTCCTGAACATGTGCTCAGAGATCAGATGTTCTGAAACTTCCAGAGACACCACTATTTTGTGCCTTTCCCCCCCGCAAGAGTGAGAGCTTTTTCGGGTGGAGCGGTGGTTTGCCTGTTGATCCTCTCTCCTTGCCAAGAGGTGCCACCTCCCCACCCCAACTTTCTTCCAGCCATGAGTCATAATATTATGAACTCAATGATGGGAGAAATCAGATTTTCCATCACTCCACTCTAATCTTGACCTTGGTATTATTCATCATCCTCCCAGCCCCAGGAGAGTCACTTCCTCCCAAGCCAGTGCCAACAGAGGTACCTACAGTGCATCTGCAAAGAGAAGCATCAGCATGTGTCTGTGGTGACATCTCTGCTGCTAGAGCAGCTGAAGAGCTGCTGGGGCACAGGCACCACGAGCCCTCCCACAGGCTGTGCTCACAGCAGAGCTCAAGATGCTTGCAGCAAGGACTGGATGCTCTCCAGCTGCAGGCTGACATCTGGAGCCAGGATTTAACCAAGTGACTTGGGTCAGGCTGCAACATGCAAAACACACTGCAAGTGAGAAAGGGCAAAACTGACTATGAATTCATTTTGTTCTCTTTCCTTTCTGCTTGAGGCTGGTGCTTCACAGCCACTGCTAGGTATTGCACTGACTGGCTCCTAGGGGCACTGCTCCCCACCTCCAGCAGATGATGCTAACTCTGCCTCCAACTCAGCTGGTAAGCTTTCACACAAACCTCCTGGAAGCAAACAGCATTCCAGGCAGGCTTTGGGCTCTCTGAGGATGCCCTGACTTAAAGCTGGCTATATCCCAACCCGATAGACCTAGGAAGAAGCTAAGGGATCAACAATGTGCACTGAAAGCTCTCCTTGTCCCTTCCTCAGCACACACCAGAGCTAGTTCTGGGCACTGCTAGGGATCCTGACTGTGTCCTGAGCACCAACTGTTCACACAGCAACTGGCACACTGAACAATCACTGCACATCACCAGCAGGACAGGGACTCAGGTGATATTCCCTGGAGAACTTCACCCCTGGGCTCTGACACTGACACTCAAAAACCAGCTGGGTTTGTTGGGCTTTAAAAAGCCAAGTCACTAACTCTAAACCAAGCTAACAGACCCACCTGTCTGTTTTCCTCATCTCTGCATCTTTCATGGTTTCATTCATTTCCATCACTTCT
Organism: Bucco capensis; assembly: GCA_013396975.1. NCBI lineage: Eukaryota > Metazoa > Chordata > Aves > Piciformes > Bucconidae > Bucco > Bucco capensis. The sequence continues at coordinate 147,904 of VWZO01012574.1, forward strand.
CTGCTCTGAAAGGGATTTGTTTCTTCATTCACATGCATGGACATGTTCCTCTCTTTCCATCCCAGTTCCCTTCTTCAAGCTGTTCAAAACTCCTCTTTGTAAGAGCTTTACCCCAAGGAAGGGACTCCCAGGAGCCAAGACAACAAGCTCAAAGGCATTGTTTTTCCTAATTTTACATGGACACTCTGGCCCTAACAAACCTGTTCCAGGTCTAGTCTGCATTTGGAAGGGATTTCTAAGAAATTAGCTCAAGCAATGCCAAGATCTCACTTGTAGCTCATATGAAACCTGACATATAGGACAAATAATGAACTACTTTTTTCCTTCCTTCCTAACTTTGCCATTGAAAAAGCTCTTTCTTGAGAAGAGGAACACTCAAGGGCTCTGGAGTAACCTCATTCCTACAGATTTTACACACACATCAGCCATACTATGGAATTCTGATGTCAGAAATAGGCACGAGCAAGCACCAGACCTCAGTCGGCTTGATCTGAAGCAGGAACATGGTTGGCTTGTTGTTGTTCTTTCTTTCTTCCTTCCTTCTAGCTAAAGATGACAGTAAAATCCCCTATCCCCCCCTCAAAGCCAAGGCCCTGGGCATTGTGAGCCCTTGCTCCCTGCATGGAGCTGTGCAGGAGCTGATGCTATAGGCTGCATCACCTCAGATGTGCTGCAGAGCCATGCCCACTGCTGAAGGCAGGGGCACATCCAACTCTCTCCAATTACCTTCTGTTCTCAGCCCAGAGCCAGCCCATGCAAACAGCAGCAGAATGCCTTGACTTTTGTAGAAGAAACACTTTTCAAAGATCAAATCTTTAAAATACTTCAGTTCTAATCTAAGATAAAAAAAGTCTTCAGACAATCCTCTTCTCCCTGCCTTCCCCAGCTCGGCAGGCAGCAAAGGATCAGCTAGTGATGAGATGCTGTAGCCAGAGGTTTATCCTCACAGCTTAACCAGAAATGTTCACTCCTAGGCAGGAGAGAGGAGCTAGGCAGCAGGAGCTGAGGCAGCCTGCTCTGACTGAGCCAGGGCTGCTGAGGGGCACGGCTTTGCTTTGGGCAAGAAGGGAGCTGAAAGGAGACTAAAGACAACATCAGATCTTCTACTTGCACCAAGAAATGAAAAGCAAAAGGGGGAAGAGGAGCACAGTGAACTGTGAACACTTCTCTAATGCAGGGAGTCTTGATCCAGTTAGACACAGCTCTGGGAGGAGAGTCCAGCAAAGCCCACCCTGGGCTGACAGCAAGCACAAATGTTTTCAGAACAAAAATCCAATTAGAAGTAGGCTGGAACTGGATCCCAGTGTGAAGGGAAAGCAAAGTTCAGAGGCACAGCTCCCTTCCAAGGCAGGCTGTAAAGCAGGAACACATGGAGAGAAGAAAAGGCTGTTTGTATTGTTCCAGGAAACTGCACCAAGGATTACTCCATAATTGCATTAAGCAAATGCACTGGAATACCTTACACAGCCAAAAGTTCAGAGGCATCTCAGCCCAAGTGATTGACTGATCACAATACACTCAAGTCCTGTAAGCCATTAATGCCTTAATTACTACACTTGCAAGTGTTTTACACCAGTATTGTTGTGCTCTACAGCAAGGACATGAGGAAATAGTATTCTGAGACATTTTCACCTGAAGTACAGATTTTTTTATACCTTCATTTCCACTTTCAGGTCCCAGTGTGCCTGTGCTGAGGATGCTCACGAGCTGATGAGCTGCACAGAGCCACCATCAAGACAAAGCTGCTGCACAGCACACACAGCTGTGTGTGTCCTTCTCTGCCAGTCTCACACACACAATACCCAAGCTAACAACCTTTCTACCACCCAAAAAAGGATACCAGGAGTCTACCTCACCCTAGAGAGCTATGCAGCCATCAGCCATTAGCACAGTGCTGCTGGTTTGAGTGGGAGTCACTGAGCTGCATCAGCCAGTTCTGAGGAAGGAAGGAAAGATTCGTCTCCCAAAGTGCTAAGGACAAATCTCCCATCATCCCTGAGAGGCAGGACATGCTCCTTGTGCTGTTCAGCTGGGCCCAGCTTTGGGAGGGTCAGGACACCAGAAAGCTGTCACCTTATCTTCTGCACCACTCATCTCCCTCTGGTTCTGAGAGGATCAAATAAAGCTCCTCACTGGCTGGCTCCCAGAGGGGTCTCAGCCTTCCCAGCAGGAAGGATGGGGACTGGGATGAGAGGGCCCCCTTCCCTGGGAGGGCAAGGATGGGGAAAGGCTCAGGAGAACAGCCAGGGAGGCTAGGGACCACCCAGGAGATAAAGAAAACACAGGTTGAGGGCAGGCTGGGAAGCTCCTGAGCACGTACAGTAGCTAATTGTCACATTCTAACCACCTAGCCTCCTAAAGCTCTTTTCCTCCTCCTGTGCCCTGCACAGGCACAGAGCAAAGCACAGCTCACGTTCAGAACTAAGCCTGCAAAGGCACTCAAAGCCAGGCAGGTTCCTAGCCTCAGCACAGCCCTCTGGGTGTTTCCTAATCCTGGCTCAAAGGCTGAAGTTTGTTCAAATTCACTAAAGCAGAAATGTTAAGGAGTTCCCAGACTCTGATAGCTTTGCTAAATTTAACACCACGAGGACATTTCTATAGGAAACCACAGACAAAACGTCCCCTGTTACACTCCTGGCTCACATTCTGCAGAAGCAAGACCTTTACCTCCTCCTCCTGCCCAGCCTCCTGCTCTCCCTCTGCCAGAGGCACTCCTTGGCTCTGGGCAGAGACATCAGGCACGATGTCAGCTCTCTAAGAAGGGAGCACAGGTAAATAAACACACGCAGAAACATCCCATGCCTAGGAACACCCAAAGCATCACAACCAACTGCTCTGTCAGTCATGACTCTGCCAGTCACTGCATCACTCCACCAGGCTGAGGAGATGTGCTCAGGGCTCTCCTTCCAGCCCAGAACCACTCATGCAAGTCTAGGACACTGCAGTGCTGCATCCCCTCAGGGCATGTGTGTGTCCTCATCACTGACACAGCAAGGAAACAAACCAATTACCACAATAAATGTTCCGTTTACCTTATCCAGGCAAATCACTTCAATACAAACAATCATATACTATAGGGTTTTTTCCCCTAGAAACTGCATTTCTGTGCCTGCAGAAGGGGATGAGCACAGTGATGCACTGTGTCCCACAGCTGAGCTGCAACACGTGCAGTCCCATCCCTCTGAAAGGAGTCATTCCCTGCACACTGCTCAGCTCCATCCTTGTATCCCTGGGACTGAAGCTGGAGTTTTAGGAAGGCTCTAATGCAAGCAGCCTCCAACTTAGGTGTATTTTACACCTTTCTATTCAAACACACTCAATTCAGATACAGACACATTTCCAGGTGTGTTCCTGTCAGAGCCTCAGGAATCCTCAGCTCAACTGTTTCAGCCAGGATGACTTTGAGGAACTGAATGTGCAGCAGGCACAGAGCAGACTCAGTCTATAGATCTACAGAGATGTAGCTGGACCATCACAAGTGCAGGAGCTCACTCCCTGGGTTAGTTTTCTCCCAGCCCTGATGAACACTGGAGCAGCAGTGCACACAGGCACTGTTCAGAGGTGCTCCAGCAGAGAGCTTGTCTTGTTTTGTGCCAGCAGAGATGCTATAAACTCCTGCTTGGTTCAGTTTATTCTCCCCTCAGCCTTCTCCTGCTCCATGTTCTTGGGTGGGCAGATTCATGGGGAGACTTGGGTTTGAGCACAGCCAGCAGCAGGCAGTTTGCTGCTCTCCTGAAGCACATCTGGGCTTTATATCAGGCCTTTAATTAATCCTCAGTGAAAGCCAAGCTATGACATTTTGACTGGGCAGGCTCCAGTTTTGGACAGGTCTTGATTTATTGCGACTGAGTCTCAAGCCACTTTGATTTATTTCAGCTTTGGGGAGGAGGGCAAGGGCTGAACAGAAAAAGCACTGTTGGATGCAGAGCATGTGATGCACGTGAAGGACCTCCAGGGTCCTGTGGCCTGAATGACAAACAGCTCAGACAATTTGCAATAAAAATAACATAAAAAAGACCAAGTGATGAGAAGACTTGGGTGAGAGAGACCACTTGAAGCCACAACCACCACCAAAAATGAACAACCAATAATAAAAGGCTCAGGGAACTAGGACCAAACTGTTTGGCAGAAAGTGCCAACACAGGAAGCCCAACCTTATCTCTAAGCAAACAAGAAATCCCTGGCCACTCATTAGTGTTAATCACTGCTCTCATCTGCATCCAGCTCAACACAGAGCAGCAGGACCAGTGCTCTCCTGCTGAGTCCCTTCCAAAGACAAGCATGTTCTGCCACTGTCCACCCCCTCCCCACGGGTGGATGTCCTTCTGCAGCATCACCTGGGCAGTGAGAACACAGGGAACTAGAGCCAAACTGTCCATCAGACAGAGCCACAAACATCACAGCAAGAGGAGCTACCAAGCAACAAACACAACCTGCTCCAGGTACCAACTGTACTGCTGCCACGGGCAGCACCACTCTGCCTTGGGCCCTTCACTTCCTCTGGTACAGTCCAAAGTCTGTTGGACAGATGACTCCATCAGTTTGTTCTGAATACTGCTCTAGACAGCTAGGTGTGATTTTCCCTTCCAGGAAAGGGTAGTGACACTGTAAGCTAGAGCAGGGACAGAGACTGTGCAGCAGCCAGCATCCCAGTGCCCCCTTCAGACACTGCTAGTAAAGCTGTCAGCTGCTTCACAAGGGACTCCAGAACAGAAACAACTACCCAAGACACGAAGAGAAGTGTTTGCAAAACTTGGACTCTTTCCTCTGCCCAATCCAAACATTCCCAACACAATGTAAAGGATCAGACTGCTGTACATCAGTGCAGCTGAGTGTCTGCCATCAGCAGGCAACTCCAGGACACAGTCTGTTTACAAACCTCACAGGAATCAATGAATTAAATCAAAGCAACTGAGGGTTGCTTTGCCTTGCTGCAGAGTGCAGTTTAAAGTATCCAATGTGCAGGATCCTGCTATGACTTAACACTCTTTTCTGTAATCACTCCAGCACCAAGGTGGTAGCAATGATGATTAATTCACTTCCATTCTGGGTGGACTTCTCACTCCCACTCTTGCTCTTGCCAGCCACACTCCCACACACATGCCTCTTGGTTTGACACGGACCTGCTTTAGATGTCACCTTATGAAAAACCAGCAACAAAAAAGCCTTCTTTGAGGAAACTCTAATTACCTTAATTGCAGGGAGTGGGCAGTTGTGCCCGATTCCATCATCCTGTCCTGCTTGAGGCTGAAACCTGGCAGAGAGTGAGCCAGGGGAGAACTCTTCAGTATGCTTCCTGTTTATCTTGGTAACACGTTCCATGGCATTTCCATGTCTCCTGAGGTCCCTTTCAGAGCCAAGCCCTGGCTCTCCCTGCCACAGGTGTGCTGAAGAACACTGTGTGGGCACAGAGACTCTTTCTCTCCCCAGATGGAAGAGGCAATGGACAGGGTCAAGTTCCACCAAAGTCACTAATTCTGTTATTAGAACAAGATTTCCTTCCCAGCCAATTCCTGCAGTCAGCCTGCAGGATGCTTGCTCCTCAGGCTTGCCAGGGGGGAAGGCAAAACACGAAATGACATCAGATCATGTACATCACATGAAGTGTGCTCAGACCTTAAGAACTTGGCCAAACCTCCAACCAACCCCAGTGCTAAATTGTAACTCACCTACTCTTGAACGACTTAAAAGATTCTCTGGTTCTCCTGGAGATGAGGCACCAGACAGCACAGTTTGCCTGGAAAAGCTCCTTGCAAGGCAAGCTCCTTGGTGCTCCAGCTTCTCATCCCTGCTGCAAGGCAATGGTCCTCCCCACAAAGCAGTGCCAGTTCTGCTCCCAGTGCTGTCCATGCAGAGAGCCACACTCCAGGGGTGAATGCCACAGCTGTGGCACGAGACTCACAGAGGAGTGTTTGGCTGGAGAAGACCTTCAGTACCACCAAACACCTCCTGGGCTCTCCCTTGCTGGGAGACAGCAACCCTCAGGAGGAAGAGGAACCTCTGTTCTTAGCCATTCCCCTTTATAATGAGCTTAATGGTGTGGGATACAGCTCAGGCCACTGCCCTGCCCAACTGCACACTGCCAGCAGCCTGCTAGACCAGGCCTGGCCTAGGCTTCCAGCCCAGCAAAAGCAGGCCAGGCTGGGAGATGAACAGCTTCAAGCCAGCAGTATTCCTCAGATCTGTCTACCTTGGCTATCAGTAACAATTCTGGCAATAAAATGAAAAGGGGACACTTAACATATTTTACCCCTGTCAGTTCTTTCCCCTCTAAAATGAGTATGATGTATTAAAAACCTGATGCTTGTTGAGTTTAAAACACCTCAGAGGAGGAGAGAAATTCCCAGCAGATATGGAAAAGCAGGATCTGTCTGGAAATAAATGCAGCATAATAAATTAATGGTGAGGGGGAAGCAGGCCTGTAATGCCTAAGGAAAAAACACTGCTCTAGGCACACAAAGCATGGCTTTTTCTTGTAAAGCAGAGCAGGGTGCAGCAAGACTCTGAGCTGCACCAACTTCTCATGATGTCAGAAGCAGCACAGGTGCCTGCTGCTGCAGGGCCTGTTTCCTGTGGCACAAGTGTCAGTGACACTGGAGCAAGGAGAAGCCAGCTCAGCCCCCAGCACTCCTGGGGACAGCAAACACCTGAGTCACCTCCCTGGCCAAGGTAATGCTCCTCATCCACCCGAGGAGACAAACATCTGCTGCTCTTGCAGAAACCACATGGATTTTGAGAGGAAGAGAGAGGACTCAAGTGCCTGACAGCAATGAGCTTTCCTCACATACTTAACCTGGTAATCCAGTCCCATCCCAGGAGAAGCCTAAGCTGGCCAAAGGAGGCCAACTGCAAGGCTCAGCTGCTCTGTCTCTGGACCATCCCTGCTGGTTGTTAGGCCAAGGCTGCATCCCAAAACACCTACAGCTAAAATTCAGCTATTCCTGCTAAAACTAAGAGTGGCATATTAAGTGCACCCTGTGGGTTTGGGGAATGTTTCTCACTCACACAACCAAGAAATCCTTTTTATTTTTCATAGCCAGACCAGGAAAGAACAGTCACTCTGCTGATAACCAGACCTCCTCATAATGCACAGAATATTAACAGCTGGAGTACAATAAAAGCGAGCCCTGACATCTTAATTTATCCTCTGAAATACTTCTCCTTTCACTGGAGCTGTTGGAGGGCTAAAAGCTCTGGACCCAAGGCTGCACTGTCCAGGATGTTTTCCTGGCTTCCTGTCCAATGCAAGCAATGAGTGCCCAGTGAGGATGTTACCACACAGACACAACACCACCATCAACTATTCTAGTGGACACTGAACCACTATGGGGCTTTAAAAATGTCCTCATTCACTTTTAATGATGTTTTAAGGGATTTTCCCCCCTTATTACCCCACTATGCTCTGCATCTCTCTCAGAACATGGTGCATTACTCTCAGATTCAGATCAATCCATCAATCACAGATCAGTTCATGAAGTCTCTGGGTTATCCCAGGTGGGGCTGGCAGCAGGACCTCATGTTGCCTAACATTTACCAGGGAAAGATGCTGCTTTCTGCTTTTCATGATGTTGCCAAATACAACCTGACTGAAGAAAAAAAAAACCATTCTGAGACAGCAGACAAAACCTGGTTGGGTTTTGGGTTGGTTTCTTTGTTTCTGTCCCATCCCCTTCACACAGGAGAGGAAAAAGAGCAAAGAAAGGGAAGAAAAATGCCAGTTGAAGTGATCCAGCTGATTAAGGAAGACACTTGCTTTGTATTAGCTCCTCTGTAAGCCTCAGCAGTCCTTTTCCATCACCTCAGGGTTTTTCTCTGTTGTACATGAAGCACTTGGAGCTTTGCATGCAGAAAGCTAGGGAATGTTGGGGAGAACATTTCCATCAAATGTGCCCCAAACTTGCCTCATTTGTGAACTCTGTGTGGACTAAAACGGAAAAAATAACTTAGAAATCATGGTCTGCAGGCACTGCAGAGACTAGGGAGACCTTTGCTGCCAAGCTCTGTGCAGATGGGCAGTGGTGCCCCTGGCTCCAGGCCATCCCATCACCAGCTCTTTGCCAGGCTCACCTGTGCTTGCTCCAGGTTAAAACCTCCACAGAACTGACTGGAAGGTGGAAGAGATCTGTTTTCCAGAGCTTGGTTTGGTGTCATCCTGGTGCTATGTTGCTGCCTGCTAAGAAGCACACGGAGCTGGACTGCAGTGCTGGCACCCACACTGCACCTTAAGGTCTCTGTGCTGGCACCTGGGTGTTCTCTTCCAGTCCTACCACAAGTACATCTCCTGAGCACAGGCTCTGACAGTTCCCACTGGCTTTTGCACACTCTGCCAGAGCAGAAAACTCAAATGAGAGGGACACAGCATGCATTTGAAATGACTTCTGGGAAGTGCCTTCGTTTGCTATCCTACCAGAAGATGCTGCAACAGCAGAGTGTGTCTGGAGGACTCCTGCAGCAGCTATTTGAAGAGATGCTGCCTTCAAGATGCAATGGCATCACAGGTCAGTCTCAGGAACACAACAACAAGACATAATTTACCACTCTGGAAACCTAACACTTGCAAGCAGCCCTGGTCTGGTCTAACCTCTCCATCAGTGCAGTGGAGCTGTAAGACCACCACGGTAACAAGGCCACTGAGGGAACTGCCAGGGTGGCCCTGATAATAACACACATCTCACTGTGGAGGCACAGGAAACTAAGCCAGATGGTTTTGCTGAGGAAAGCTCTTTTTTGGCTTTGTAAAGCCTAAAGACACTGATAGGTCAAACACAAAAGTGGTGAAAGAAAAAGCTAAAGGGAAAGCTATGGAAATAGGAAGAAAAAAATCTCTTTATAATTCTACTCCTCTCCCCTAGAAATGGCTGCAAGGAAACAGAGCAGGAAATGGTGCTCTGGCTCTGACAGATCAGGAGAGTTCTCTGAGAGGAAAAGCTCTAACAGCAACACTTGGAGTAGGCACTGCTGCTGGAAATCAATCCCACATGATGTGCCTCACACACAACACCTACACACTGGGATCAAACCCTTCTCTCCTCATTTGTACCTTCTAAATACAGAGACCATTCATGCCTTCCAATAAATTACTTTCTTGTTGAATCTTGCTAGCAATCATCCAGCAGCAGACACACGCAGCTCTTCAAAGCCATGGCACTGAACATGATCTCCCCAAGCCATCCCTGCACGGATCCATCCAGCCACAGACACTCTGACTGCTGCTGCTCTGTAAGCAGGAGAGCTTCTCCACTCCAATCCCTACAGGATACACCTCCCCATAAAGTCCATGGCAGCTTGGCCATCAACTTTCATGGGATCAGGAACTGACCCATCATGTTTTATAGAACAAGAAAAGTGAGTGTATTTATGGGTTTTTTATTATCCCTAATAAGGAAATAAAGAGAAGGGAAACACAGTCTATGGCCTAGTCCATACACACATGTTACTTGTATTAATATGGATGGGATTTACAAGTCCATGTGGAGAGGATAAGCTCTATCCCTGTGTTCAGCCACAGGCTGGAGGAAGCTCCCCAAATGCCTGTAAATAGGATCTTGCTTTCTAGCACACTAGCTATTTATTTGAACAACCTTAAATCTCTAAGCCCTACTTTCCAGCCCATTAAAGACTCAAATAATTGTTTATTTCCAGTTTAAAGTTACTCTCTTTTTCAGTCATTAGGAGGCTGCCTGCAACCACATTTCCACAGTATTCAGGGAATTAGAGAATTGATAATAACTCTCCCATTATCCAAAGGGATACCTCTCCAGGAACAGACATACTCGAGATGCACTATATTTTAGTAAGGAATTCTTTCCAGAAGGTTTTGGGACAGGCCCAAGATGCCTAGCTGAAAGGTCTGGAATGCTACTTACACAGCAAACATGTGTTCGTGCTGCAGACCTCGGACAACTGCATTCCTGCTGGAGGCCAGAGCCCCTGGAAGCTCCTCACTCTTCTGGAGAGACTTGTTCTCATTTCCTCTTGCTTTTTAAATGCTTGAGCACAGGAGAAGGCTCTGACCCACCAGGCACAGGAGGGTTATTCTGGATTTCCCTCATGGAAGAAGACATCACAATTCATCCCAGGATTTATGACCTGGTGCAAGTTCTCTTGGAGTGAGACAGCCAAAGTATTTATGGAAGAGCCAGGGCCTGTTAGCAAACTATGGCAATGATCTTCACGCAACTGATCCTTTTCTTTGGCTTATCCCTTGCTTCCTCTCAGCTGAGGCTTCATGAAGACTCCTGACTGCAGCTTTAACCATTACAAAGATGACTGGGATGGTCTCCTGGGTTAACTCCTTCAGCTAATGCTGCAGCCACCAGCACCAACCAAGAGTGCTGGAGGCACAGTCATGTCCTCACCCAGCTCACCCCAAAATGCAGAGCAGAAGCACAGCCACCTGCCCAAAGCCACCTGCTGCAACCCTTCAGAGCCCAGACAACACAGCTCTTGATTTCCTTGAGTAGCATCCAGAAGCACAGCTGATGCTGGGCTAGGACAACCTGCTTTTCTCACTGTTTTTGACCAAAAACAACACCTGAGAGCTCAGCTTTTATTTTACCTCTTAAAAATCAGTTTATGACAAGAATCCCAAACCAGACTTTTTACTACTGAAATACTCCTTACTTTGTAATGCAGACAACCAAAACAAACAGTCCTCATCTTGTTAAACTACACCAGTGAGTGGGGAAGCCAAATCCTGTTTCCCAGCAAGGAATTATTAACAGACAGAAATAGTCCAGTGACCACAGGAAATCTTGAAGCACCAAAATGGGGACAAAAGTCTCCTGGGGAGAAGACAATATTTCCTACATGCTCATTCATGTCTCCTTGTAACACAATACACAGACTTTGTTTGTTTGTCTGCTTAGGCAGATGCATGGAATAAAATTAGAAGCAAAGCCTGACTCCAGCAACGTTTCAGACACCAGATGCAGGCACACACGTTGCAGTAGTTGACAGCCCAGCTGTGTCATGATGCTTCTGATGAACACAACCAGCTAGACCTTTGATCATGAGCACACACATCATTCTGGCCCCATTGTCACACAGGCCACAAACCTCTAGCAGCATCTTTGACCTCAGGTCATGTTGCATCTTGCTGCAATCTTAATAGTTGGTGTCACAACATTTGTCAAAGCAATAGGAGAGATTCTCTAAAAGAGATCCATTGGATAGCCAGCCCCTTCCCCCAAGGAATTCCAGAAAGGATTTGTTTTTCTGTGGGGTTACTGCATTCCTTGCCTGAGCTCAAGAGGCAAGAGAAAGCTGACAGGCCTCAGCAGGGCAAAGCATCTTGAGATGGTCCTCCATGGACCTGAAGCTAGAGCAATCAGCCTTCCAGCAGCAAGAGGACACAGGCAGAGGCTGGTGGCCCACAGCTTACCTCCACATAGTCCCTGGCATGGCCCCAGTCTCTTTTGGCATCCAGGTTGCCCAGGCTGAAGCAGTCCAGCTGCCCGAGGTGGATCTTGGCCACGGAGCGGCTGATCTTGCGTGTGACAAAGTTAGCCCCTGGAACAGAGAGCACAGGAGGTGTCAGCAGAGCCAGGGGGGCAGGAGCTGTCACCTGCACACCTTGTGTAGCAAAGCACGTGGTCCTTGCAGTGCCCACCCCTCACAGCACCCAGAGCCAGGCCATCTCTCATTGCTGGAGCAGGCTGAGAAGCCTCCAGTGCAAGTGTCACATCAGCTGCACTTCCACAGCAAAGCTCTCTCTTTGTGGGACTTCTGAAGCATTCCTCATTTGCTGCCTCAGTCTTTGGTCCAGGCAGAGAGCCAAAGAAAATCATTTGGAATGTCAGTTCTTAAACACAAAATGCAAAAGGTTACACAAAGAAGACAGAGATCCTAGACCACCCTCAGGTTTTTTGTTGCTCTTTCTTCTTGCTTTAAATTCTTCCTGTAAGGAATGCATAGATCTAAATAAATTAGTTTATTAATTAAAAAAATAAAAAATAAAATTCAAGTTGAGCCCATCCAACTGCTACAGCTTCCCCACAGGACTGCCATGGTTGAACATGCTCTGCTTTTCTGGGTATTTGGGATGCCTTGTGAGAGCACAGAATGGTGATTTCAACTTCTATCAGTTGGAGGCTGACATTACTTTATCCCATTTCTGTATTTCGTTCACTGCATTGCTTTGGAAAATCCATGTACCCATTCCTGCTGCCTGCAGAGTTGCTTCAGATAGGATTTGTTCCTGGTGCCTGTCGTCCCTCAGGGCTCAGCCTCTGAAGGGTGTCTCCAAAACGTGGCCAGCAGCCTCCTCAGGGGCACAGGGATCCGAACAGCACAGGCTCAGGCTCAACAAGCCCAGAGCTCTTTGCACACTAATGGGCCACAGAAATTACAATTACATGCCTTTTTAATAGCTAAAAAGAAAATAAGATTGAGTGGTGACAGACGATCCCTCATCCAAACGGAAGGCAGGACACTGCACAAGGAGAAGCAGATCTGTCTAGCAGAGCACACAACAAGCTTCTGCCTTCTCACAGGCTCACTGATACCCAGAGAGAAAAGATCTTCTCCAAGCAAGACCAAGTGTGCCTCAGAATGCTGAAACGGAGAACTGAAGAGCACCACAGTGAAAAATGAAACCCTTTGTTTTCCAGGAATCCCCCAGGAAGGGTTCATCAAAGCAACAGCAATCCTCTTCTGGGAAGGAACTCAGCACTAAAGCTCTGGAAGGGAACTATGGGACTGCTCATTCTTAGAAAGGGGATTGGAGCTTTCTCTCATGCAAGCAAGGCCTGAAAGGCACATTTCAGAAGTGATATGGTTCATAAATGATGTTTAAACATCAATGCTCTTCAAACAGAGGATCTGACACTATCCCCTTTCAGAGCACTTGGATCCCATGCCCATCAGAACTGGGATTGGAGCTGATGCCCCCTGGAGTGGCCAAGGCTCTGCAGCATTCCCAGCAGGAAGCCCTGTCCCAGGGGCCTGCAATCAGGCTATGGGATCCTGCTTTGGCCTGCAGCTTAGCAGACACCAAGTCTCTTTCCTCAGGAACGATTCTATGGGAAAGGTCTGTGTGGAGTGCCACAGCTCTCTCTGTAACTGAACACAAAGGACCTTTTGAGCCACAGCAGTGCTCAGCTTCCTCCTGCCTCAGGAGGTGTTGAGGACTTGCTAAGGTTGAACCTCCCAGAGCATTTTCCTCTGCAGAATGGCCAGCAGGGTCCCAGCAGATCTGCTGAGCACTTCCCTCGTACACTGATCTCTGTGGGAGCACAACGCTGCAGCAGCTACACTGGTTGGGGTTGCATGATGCTCTGGCTTGCATCACACAGCACTGGAGCTGCTCAACAGCCAGCAGAGACCTGGCCACACATGGCAAAGGTCTGCACAGCTCAGCACTTCCCAACAGCCTTGGCTGACAAGTATGTACATCTTGAGAGAGGCCTTGAGCATGAGTTCTCCTGCTGTTAATACCAAGCTCTGCTGACAGTCACCCTGAGAGCACCCAACAGCACCCCTTCTCTCCAGCAGCACAGACACAGGCCTAGCACACTCCATTCCATCCAGCTGCCAGAACATTCTTGTCTTCATTTTGCATAAAAGATGATGAAAAGGTTTGTGTCTCTAAAGATGCTGGCACAAGAAGAAGGGTGTTGAGGGTTTCTCCTCCAAGTTTGTACAGTTCTGGCACAGACTCCTGACATGTCCAAACAGATTGTGTACCAGTGCCTCTACTAACCCAAAGCAACATATTTCTTTTAACATCTCTTATGTTGTAAAAGATACATTTAATGAGATCATTAAAATGGTTTTGATTGCCTGAAAATCCACACTGCTCATAATTTCCATTCTATGAGAGGCTTTTCCATCTCAGTCACAACTGCAAGTAAAACACAAAGCAACATCCAGTTTTTCTAAGGACACAAGTCCAGTGTCCCTCAGCTGAAAATCAGGAGCAATTACTCTGAAGCCCATGGAGTTATGTCAGGGCAAGGCAGGTGAACAACTAAGTTCCAGATCCTTCAATTATTTGGGGTTTAAATGGACCTTTCCACCCTATCTTGAGCCAAGCAGCTGACCCAGCACTGCCTTCTGGTACCACTAGCAGAGCATCCTCAGGGCTGTTCAACACTCGTGCATTTCAGTTGGGAATCCACTCCTACTTTACAACAAATCTTTCCTCTCACAACAACAACAATTACACAAAGTAGAAACATCAGTTTGCAAACAAAGAAAAGGTCACTGTCAGAAGTCCCAGCTCTTGGTTGTATCCTGTGCATTTCCCACAGCTAGTACAAGAGCCTTTGGATGCACAGAGCAGGTCTCTGCAGGATGGATTAGGGGTGACAGGATTCCTAAGAACCTCACTGCAAAGTCATGCACTGCATGGGAAGCATCTTCCTGACCCAAGCAATTCATCATCATCCTTCCCACAACTTGAGACACAGTGCTTTAATCCTGACACTCTAATCCTGCACAGCATAGCTGGAAATGCTTGGCTTCAGCATCATCTTTCCAGTATCTGTGTCTGTCCTTTAGCACTGATGCTCCTGTGCCAATACACCCTGAACCACAGCTGATCCAACAGCTCAGGTCTCTCCCCTGGGCTTGCTAAGGGCACAGGCTGACAGCAGCCAGGGCTGCTGGGCCAAAGGAGCTATTTTGGTGTGTTTCCTCCAAATCATTTTTCTTACATGGTTTTCCCCTCAGGAACTGTGCACTGCACAGGAAGAGGTGAGGCATCAAAGATCCTTCTAAAGGGGAAAACCAAACAGTAATGCTGAAAACAATATGCAAAAGTCTTATTTCTGTTCCCAGGTTTCTGCTGTCAATGGCAGTTAGGTAAACAGAGCAGTGTTTGGCTTACAGAAAACTTAACCTTTTAGCTCCACACACTGACTCTGGTTCCTTAATCCCAGCTCACTGTAACCCAGAGGTGAGTGTCCTCAGCCACTCTGATTTGTCCACACTCATTTCAGATGCACAACTGATGTTACTGAGGCAAACCTCTCCTTTCAGCTGTCAGTGGACACGTGGAAATCTCATACAGTCTAAGGCAGCTTGCACAAAAGCAGAATTTTAACTTTTCTTAAATAGCTATCCAAAGCTCAGCCATCTGTGCCCTTAAATTTCACATCCCTTTCCTTTTCTCCTTGCCTATCCATTCCTCCATCCTCTCAGCAACCAGCAGCACATCAAAAGGTGCTGTTTGATGGTTCAAGCTGAGACTTTCAGCCTTTACCCCAGCACTCCCTTGAGATGGAGCAGGCAAAGCTTTTAATCTTACCTGGTGACACATGACTGACTAATACAGTTTCTTGGACCTTCTGACCTCGGAGGGACTAAGTCTGGTTGTGCTCTCAGCCTCTCCAGGTGGCTGAGACATCAGCTCGTGGTGGGTCAGGGGACACTGAAAGCCTGGCAGAGCTTTCTGTGCACCCCTACCAGGGCTAACTTCTAACGTGCAAATTGCCCAGGATCAAGTGTGTCATTTCACTTCGAGCTGGGGTAAAAAGAACTTTCATTTCCCTCCTCTAAAGACCAATGAGTGTACTGAGAGCTAGCCCTGAAGCCAGGGACAGTGGCATTCACCTCTGCTAGGTCAGTGTGAGGCAATGAGCTCCTGGAGCCGTGTGAGGTGGGCACTAGGGAGAGCTAGAGCAAGGGAGAAGAAGAAATGCCAGCTTCTACAAACACAGGAGGCACAATATTTTCTAGGACTTGAGCAGGGCATATAAGCCACAAGGCACTACATTTCCTTCCATCCTCTGTGTTAGGAATCATTAGGTTCTCAGCTAGGATGTGGGGAGAACACCACCTTCAACGGCAGGGATGATCCCAATGATTCCACGTGTAAGTCATCAGTTGTGACAGCCTGTGATTACCAGGGCAAGGACAAATGGCTCCAGCTCCAGATCTCCCTCTGGACACAGAGCAGACTAAGGCATGGCTCTGACAGAGGTGGCAGGAGACCCTTCCCAGAGTGTGCTGCAGCACTGAGGCACGCTGCTGAGGGGCCAGGCCTAGGGGATGGGCTCACAGCCTGCTCAGCCCCAGCTGCCCCACTTCCCAAGCTCTGCCTCTGCACAGGGACAAGGAGTGAGACAGCACTGGAAACCCTTCTCTTGGATAAAACCAGAACAACATCCCTCAGTGCAGTATTTTAACAACAACTCCCCTGGAAACGAGCTTCAAGGAAACTCTGGGAAGGAGCGACGGACAACACCAGACCTTAGCAGCTTCAGAAGAGAACAGGAGGGAAAGGCAGGGAAGCTGACAATATCCCAGGAAGAGTGTAAGCCAACAAAGACAGCATGTCCCTTCTCCTGAAAGACTTGGACACAGCTGTCCCAGCTGCAGTGACCTCCCATGCAAACATTATCCACCTAGTTGTACTTACTGCTGGTTGCTTCAGCTTCCCCTAAGAGGTTACACCCTTGTTTCAGAGCAGGCTGTGAGGGAGCCCAGGGGACCCTGAAGTTAGGCAGGGCTGCTTCAGCCTCTACCCCCAACCTCTGATCTGGACATGCCAGCAGGCAGCCCAGGAGCTCTCCCACAGGCAGAGAAGATGCCTCGGGAGGGGGCACGAGAGCCATCACCCCCCCGGGGGCACAGCCTGGCCATGCTGCTCTTGTTCTGTTTTCACAGCACAACAGAAAGGGCAAAGAAATGGGCACTGCTGTTCACTGAGAAAATCACTTCCACAGGGCAAAAGAGTGGAATTACCACAGCATTTAGAAATGCACACACCTCTCAGACAATATTCCCTTCTTCTAACGCTGCTCCTGAAACTGAATCCCACTCCTGCACTCTTTCTGTGTGGGAATAGTGTTTCTCTGCTGTAATTAATAGATTAAATACAAATAAATATGCAGCTATAAACCCAGAGAACTCAGCTTTCTGGCAAGATGAATGGGTGCAGTTTCACTGAAGTGAGATTACTTCAGTTTACAGAGCAGAATCCAAGCTCAAACATTCCACCATTAACACATCCAGTCGCCACGGGAATTCTGCACAGGAGAACGTGAAACAAAACACTTGGGAAGTGATTAAACAGCAAAGGCAGAGCATTTAAATGAAACAGCCCTTCTCCACCCTCTCACTGCTCACTCCTGTCTCGGTACCAGTCCCTTTAAGAGCACCTCTTCCTCTGAGGACTCCTGAAGCTCCTGTTGCTGTGATTTCCCCTTGCAGGCAGATCACCTGCTGCTCCGAGATGCCTATGCTGCTGGAGCACAATGGGGTGAAATCAGGACAGAAAGCTAGCCCAATGCTGCATTTCCTGGCTTTGTATTTTTGCTGAGGCCTTTCAGATCATTTCATATCCCCACAGGTAGCTGTGCATGCTCTCAGAGCAATACACAGCTGCAGGTGCTCGGGCAGAGAGCTGCCTCTTGCAGCACTGACAGGGATCTGCCTGCCAGTGCTGCTTCTCAATGCCCAGGGACACACTACACAAAACACCTCTGCACTAACTACACAGGGTCAGGTTCTCCTAACAGGATTGCTCCCTGTGCAGGGAACAGACTTGCTCTGAGAGCACAGACTCCTGTCCTGTGGGCAGGCAGGGCTCTGCTGGAGGGTGAAGCTCAGCAAAGATGAAGAGCTGCAGAAAAGGAAATGATGGATCCACAGCTCAGTCTGATTGATGCTGCCATGGGAAAATGAATCAAAGCCTGGTTTCTTCTGAAAATTCTGAAGAAGGTGCTTAGAAAGTCACCTAAGTCAGAGCTGTGGTGTAGTCCCTGCTGCATGCTGACCTGAGGGCTTGGCAGTCAGGTACCCAGAGCAGAGATGGGGGTTTGGTTCTGAACACCCACCAAGCAGCCAATGCAGACAATTGTTTTCATGCCTGAGCTTCTCATCACACAGATGGGGGTAAAATGCTAACATTTCACAGGACTTTCAGAACATTAAGTATCTCACAACTGCCCCCTGAGACTGGCCATCCAGTTATCCAGCTGAGAACTCCCCATCCTGTGCATGGAAGAAGGGAACAGAAGCTGAAGCACGGGATTTAGCAGAGCAGAGAGGCACAAGTCTGAGCTCAGTTTGTGGAAGCAGCCCTCCTTCAGTCAAGGTTGCAGTGATCCTCTCTCCCCCTTCCACAGCATGCAGGATGTGTTCCTATTTCCCTCCTTTCTCAAGCCCACACTAGTGTCTCTGGATGCTGAGGAAGGCTGCAACCACAGTGGCCACAGGATTCTTCCTTCTCCTGCTGAAGCCTCCAAGCCACTTCCCAGGCTGGACAGAACTGGATTCTAAATAGTTTCCTGAGGCACACTGAAGAGCTCCTCTCTCCAAGGACAGTTCATGGAGGGGAACTGCTGAAATCTAACCCTGAACCCCACGTGAACCCAGGGCTTGGGGCTGCATATTTTCCACTGTCCTGCCATGTGCTGCTTGGCTGCACATGCTGATCTCTGGCAACCCCACTGCGAGCTGCCTGAGCTAGGCTCTGCTCAGACAGGCTGTAGAAAGAAAAGACACTGAGAATGTCATGGCTGGCTGACCAGACCACTGAGATCACAGAGATTATGCCTCATTTGCTCACCAAGCCCTGCCAAAAGCAACACTATTTAACTGTAGGTACTCAAAACCCAACAGGCATGTTTAAGGCAATTCTAGCCTTAAAAAGAGAGCCATTCATAACCTGCATTTGTTGGGGATGCTGCAGCTAGCACCCTTGGAGAGCTGTAAGGGAAAGCTTGCAGTGTCCAGTGTTGCAGGTACCACTGCTGCCTGGCAGGATGTACCACACCTGCCTTACAGGCCTGATGCACCTGGAAGGTGACTCAAGGCAGCAATAAACAGAAGGAACCCAACAGCCCAGCAAACAGAGATAAAACATAGCTGTTTGTTTACAAAGAGCCCCAGTCTGGCATCTCTCAGCAGTGAAATGCTGCACACTATGGCAGTGTGAGGCTTGGGGACTTCATGCATAGCCTTCATATGTCATCTGCGGACAAGGACTGAGCCTGAGCCAAAGCTCCATTTGCTCCCCAGAGCATCCCCACAGCCTCCAGATGCAGCAGGCAAAGATCAGCTCGGAGTCCTCTGTCACACTTCTGAACAAGGGCATCAAGCCTCTACCCACAGACTTCACTGAGCAGCTCCAGAGCAGGACTGCAAGAGCTAAGGAGGAGTTCAGGAGTGCCTCAGGGATGCTTTCTAAGGGTGTCAGAGCTGCAAGAAAACCACTGCAGGATTCAGAGTTGCTGCAGGATTTCGAATGACACCAAGCTGGCACCCACTGCCTGTTACTAACCTATCTCCCTCAGCCTCCCTGCTTCTGCCAGAAGCACTAGAAATGAAGATGTAATTGTCTCTATGTCTCCAACAACATCCTGCCCTGTTTCTTCACTCCCAGACTGATCCTGGAAATGGCAGTGCCTTCTCCTGTATCTGCTTGGGGAAACAAAGGCACTCCAGCAGGACAAGCTGTGGCTGGCAGATGTCAGGGCTGACAAATGTTCTCCCAATTGCAAAGGGACACTACAGAATTGTCCTCTATCATGAAACAGACACTTGCTGTCACCCTTTCTTCTTCCCTGCTGCTTCACTGCCTCCACTCTGTCTGCCTCACAGGGAGACTGGAAAAGAGAAGCCACCTAAGAGGAGGAATAAGCATTTCTTCCCAGCTCCAGCTGAGTTGGAGCCAACAGACTCTTCTGTTGTTTTGATGATTCCAGGACCCTTATATCTCATTTCATCCTAGCAGAGGTGGGATCCAGCCATTCGTCCTCGAGATGATCCTTCCTCCCAGGGCTGGAGCCAAACACCCTCAGCCCCAAACCTCTCCCTGGTAGCTTCTGCACCAAGGAAGCCTCATGGTTCCCAGGACAGTCCTGCTAGTACTGAGCTTTGCAAGCAAAAGGCAAGGGAAGAGCAAGGCACAGAGATCAAACATGCTTGCCGTGGTATTTTTCCTCTGCTCTGTTCAAAAGAGCAGGTCTGCAGTACCAAGGTGCCCATGAACAGTCCCAGAGCAAACTGCTCCTCTGCAGCTAAGCCCCACTGAACGGCAGCTCCCCAGCCCAGCGACAGCCTTGAAGCCAGGCAGGGCCACTTCATAAAATCCACTCAAATGAAGCATCTTTTAATAACAAGAAGGACTGGCAGGGAGCCATGTCAGAGGGGGAAAGACCTAGGAGGAATGTCCTGCAGCACACAAGTCTCTGTTGTTCTCATTACTGCAAAGGAAGACAATCTCCTTAAATGCTTTTGATTCCAATGATCATTTGACAGAGAGGCCAGACAAGACAAATGGCTGTAAAACAAGGCAATTGGATTTCCTACTGCTACAAGATCTGACTTGGCTCCCATGACACAATTTCTCTGTTATTCTGCCTTGCCGTGGTAAAGTAAACTTACAGGCTCCCCAGAAAACAGATGAGTGTAATCAGTCCTTTATAAATGAGATCCCTTCACTCAGGGAAAGCAAATAACCTTGCCTGCTCTATAATAACTGTTTCTAATACTTCATTTATTCTTTAAATTGTTTATAAAACACTTCAGGAGAGGTCAAGACAGAGGGTAACAATAACTGGAGATTAAGGAGGCTCTCTAAGCATTTTGCGCCTGTGAGTAAACACTTTGGCAATTGTTAGGAGAAAAGATAAATCTCCTCAAAGAAATCAGCTTACTTATAATTTTCTTGAGCATACTCCTTATTTCATCTGAGAGAGAGTCCTCATCTTTTCCACAGCTCTTTCAATTCACAGCTAAGCAGCTGCAGAGTTGCCTGGTGTTGCAGGATGGGCAAATAACAACAGATTTAACAAGGTCTCCTAGGGAAAAGACTTCAAGGAACAAAAGGCAGAGGGCAACAGATGTTCTGATGAAGAACCCTCCAGGTGCCCCAAGGAAGCAGAGGCTTTCCTCCTCAGAGAGGGTGAGGCCTGAGCCCAAAGGGATGTGAACTGATGTGGTGTGTCTGGGGGTTTCAGGGCAAGGAGCCCTCGTGTCCTCCTGTGGCATGGCTCTGGAAATGCCTGACTAGTGGATAACAATTACTGTGCAGCAGAGGATTTTCCAGAGGAAGTTCCCTTTTCACATAACTTTACATCTCACAGCTTTCTGTTTTCCAGCTCGGATTGGTTCAGAAACACCAAGGCTAAGCAGTTATTGATCTGACCAAACTGAACAGGCTTGAGTCAAAGGGAAATCAGCTCTGAACGAAACCATTCCCTGGTCCTTCAGGCTGATTTACTTGGTTTTTCAATGACTGGTTATTTTTCAGGCATCAGAAGCCCATGTTTTTGTACTACAGGAAACAGTTTTTCATTCATTTTTAAGTGACTTCCATCAGACTCAGTAGCTTTTCCCACAAATATTATTTTAGGGAAATGAGGCTAAGCAAACATTTCCAGGTAGCTGCTGTGAGCATCCAGATGCCTCGAAGCATGTGTAGGACCACACTCTAATATTCTGTGCAAGAAAAGGCAGAAACACTTAAAAAGAGCTTACTGCAGCACGTGGATTTCTTTCCAAACAGGCCACAGAACAACAAGCATCTCCCTCCCCTGCTGAAGACTGATGTTCTGATTTTGCCCCTCTGAGCGCTCTAGAGGAAAAGCAGGCTTTAAACTGTTAAATCTCCCAGTACCAAGCCTTTTGTATGACATCAACTACCTGACTGTAACCAGCAGGAAAAACATCCACACTGATGGCACATGATCCGTGCGGGCTGCTGTGATTTATCCTGCCATCCCAGCATAGCTCACTGAACACGCTGCTTCCTCAGACTCCCAACAGGAGCCATTCCCAAGCATCACACACACAGCTCTGCAAAGCATGCCTGAGTACTCCCTGGGGACACTGTGGCTTTCCTGAGGGCTGCTGATGCCTGCCTGTCACTCTCTCCCCGTGTGACACCACACCAGATGCCATCAGCACACCACCAAAGCCACAGGGAACCTGCAGAACCCAAGTGACAGCAGACACTTCATGCAGCTGCAAGGAGGCCAAAGTTGTGCAATAACTGCAGCACACTCATGAACTCAAACCCAGAATTGCCTCACCCTGGCATTTCAAAACAAAGAGCTCATTTTCCCTTTGAGTGCAGCTGAAGATTCCGATGCTTTTCTGGAGCAAAGCATCATTATGAGACACAAGTCAAAGCTGAATAAAGACCTGTTCTTTATCAGTTATTCTTCTGGCACTGTTTCCTGGACTCCCAGCATGGCAGAGGCTGGTGCCAGCTCTGTGGTGTCACCAGGAAGGAGCACAGGTAGCATTTGCCTATGATGGGACAAGAAAGCAAGCTTTCAAGTGCCCAGCCCCACTTCCTCTTACACCACTCTTGCTCTGTTGTTCTTAACTCTTGCATGGTCTGTAGGGACCACTAGAAATGCTAAAAATAAAGTAATTGTATATCTGCTACACTTTTTCTGCAAAACTCAAGTAGTTTTCCAAGAAGAATGGTTATTCTATCTACAACAGTCTACCAGTTAAAGGACTTACTCACAGTAAGTCCTCCTCTGACCACTCCAGATCCATTTTATTTCTCACTCTTGGGCTGATATTTCATTAGAGAAAAAACTCCTCAAATTCTTAGTTTAAGGAGCTAAGGCTGACATCTGCTAATACAACCTGGGAGCTGCTAAGAATCACTTGGTAAGGTTTTCTGCCCTGAGTAGCTGTGACCCTTCACAAGCTGTGTGGATGCTCTGCTCTTGTGTTGATGAAAAGAGTTGCTATCAGTCACAGAAAAGTGTAATCCACTTTCTTCTGCACACAGACTAAACCACAAGGGAGCACATGATTTAATGACACAAAGATGCACTTGATAAGATAAGGATTTGCTCAAGGAGAGATCTGCGTTGCAAGTGCAGCTGTTCCAAAAATCTAGACCCACAGGCAAGAAGTGCCTTGGTTAAACATCAGCAAAGTTAGCTGTTTGCTAAGGTCAGATCCTCCTCAAGGAGCAAGCACACGTGCCTAGGTAAAGCAGCAGAGCATCAGCTGCCCATTCCCTGCTGTCCCAGTCAGGATCACTGCACATCCATCTGCACAGGCAGAGCCCAGTGCCCAGAGTCATGTGGAGATAAGGAAACACCTGCAAGGATCCCTGTGCAGGATCATTCTCCAGCAGGGAGACACAGCCCTAAGAATGCATGTCTCCAGGACACTGCATGCCTTCCCTGTTGGAACATGCAAAGGAGGAGGCACCAGAGGCTCTTGGCTGCTCCACAGCACACAAGTGCCTGAGAAACATCTCTGACAGTGGCCAGGCAGCTGAGCCCTGCAGATCCAGACTGCAGAGGGGATCACTTCTGCTATTCAGAGGTGCTCCTGAATTGGGAATTCTTCTCTTCAATGACAGAGATGGAGCTTGGTACTCAACATTTGACACAGGTCTTTCACTGCCCTAAACTGGCACAAAAAGCACCACAGCCCTTAGTGTTTCCAGTAGCACCAGGCTGACCAAGCTCCTCTTGCAGTGACAGCGTGCAAGGAGCCAAGCAGCAAGGAGCAAAGGGAATCTAGGTCTCTGCAGGAGCTGCACAAGAGCAGCTGTTACAGCAAGGGCTGTGGAGATGTCTTCTGAAAGCCAGGAGCAGATGTCACCATCTGCTTCTGCCTTCTCCATAAAAGAGAGGCCAAAGGGAGACCAAAAGCTTGTTAAAAAACAAGGTGCCAACAAACCCATCCATTCCACAGGCAAACATCCTCACAGTGTTAGCCCTTCCCTCAGCAAACTCCTGATCAGAGGCACTCTAAAAGCACAGAACTCACCCTAATCCCTGTGCTGCAATCCTGCTGCATGCACTCTGACAGCATGCAGCCTGCAGCCTAGCACCTAGCTGAAAGCATCCCAGAGATGAGCACTTGCATCCTTTCCCTCTGGCATCACAGCCATGCTCTGATGACAAGTGCTTCAGCAGGGCTGGTGTCAGGCAAACAAATTCCCTCTGCACAATGATGTCATGTGTGGAAGCCAAGGATTTAGTACTTGGGAAAGAAAAAACCCACACACACACCCAACAAAAGGCAAACCAACCTCCTGTTGCATTGTGTCAGGAAACATGCTGTACATGTTTGTACATCTTGGCAGATAAGGATCAGATGAGGCAAGCAATGAAGTGGTTAACCAAATCAGAAAGTTGCCTCAGACATCCAAAGAACACAGCTAGTAACCCTGAGAAGCCTCCTGACACACAACTGAGGGGAAAAAAACATAAGGGCTTGTCTGGGAAGAAACAAATGACACTGTCAACAAGTCCTTCACTTTCTCACTCAGAAGGTGTCAGGGAGATGCAGAGCCCAACAAGAGATCAGGAATCTTTCCAGAGGTGTCAAAGGCTTGGATCCAGCCCCAGCTTTCCTGAAAACTAGACTTGCTAATTGCCTCCCTCTCCCCCTGCCAAAGCCATCATCTCCCTGAACAGAGACATCTCCCAGGACTGCTCCAGGGCAGCTATTCCCACCCTGGGAGTGCTGGGAGCCATGCTCAGCCTGCAGCAGCAGCACCTCCCCACCTGCTAGCCCAGCATCTTGTCTCAAAAAACCCCACCAAACCCAACCCAACCCAACGAGCTGCAGGGTTCTGGGCAAGGCTTTCAGGTTTGTCTCAAATAACCCCACCAAACCCAACCAAACCAAACCCAACCCAACCCAACGAGCTGCAGGGTTCTGGGCAAGGCTTTCAGGTTTTTGGTTTGGGAAGCAGAGGGCACCTTGTAGCTCCCTAGCACTGCAGAGAGCACTCTGCCTTTCAGCTAGGGTCACATTTAGGCACTAAGCAAGCCTCAGACACAGAAGATTCCTTTCTCCTGTGGTGTTGCCATGGATGAGGAAAGAGTTGAGTGTGCCTGGAAAAAACTGATGCAAGCAACTGAGGAAATAGAGTTAAATCCTATTGACACTGACTCCTTTCTTATCTTTTTTAAGCAGAGTTGCAATTAGGATATTATTATTATATTATTAAAATGATTTGGTTTATGATTACACTTCTCTTCTGCACCAGACTATAATTTGTATCATTGCCTTCCTGTAAAGCTTGAATTCACTTTTTCCTTCAGGACCAGAGCACAACACAAGGCTCTGCAGTGCCAGGCCAGATTGCTGTGTCAATTTAAAGCTTCATTTCAGAGTGTTTTCTGCAGCCACAGTACTTTCAGGGCAGAGGGAAACTGTCATTGTCTAAGAGACTTTGAATCAAGCAGGGACTCTTACTCTGAGCACTGCTACTGATTGTTCATCAAGCAGCCCAAGAGGAAAAGTGGTGATGAAGTGGAATTTAAGCTGCATTGCTATTAGGGATTAAGCAGGCATTTTAAAGCCACATGTTAAAAGCCATCTTGTCAGAAGGTAGGGGCCATAATCAGGCCAGGAAGAGCTTCAGGTGGTTTGCTAACCTCTCCGTGGACTCTCGTGATTGAAGAGGATGCCGTTGACAGCGAAGAGGTTGTAGGCCTCCCTGAAGTTCACCACGATCCAGTAGGCATAGAGCTTTGCTGCCCCTGCAGAGAGACCCATGGAGCATGAGGGACATCCCAGAGCTCACACACACACACACACAGGGTGAGTCCACATCTCACAGCCAAGGACATCCCAATCTGATTCATGCCCTAGGTGTGTCACACTGTGTGGACAAACACCCATCCCCATGGAGCAGCTGGACAGGAAGGTTCTCCTTTGCTGTGCAGCCTCGGAGCTGCTCAGGAAGCCTTTGGGCACTTTCTCACCTCTTCCCTCACACGCACTCAAGAGCAGCACTTCTAACACAGGCAGAGCATGTGAAATGGGCCAGGGTGCTGACCCCTGCTCATAAAGCACACACACAAAAAAAGACTTTGGAGGAATAAAAGTGAAAATATGGTGCCTTAACACTCAAATTGATTTGAAACTTTATCACCAAAGTCCTCCGTGCACATTGCTGTAATAAGTGCTTCAAATTCCATGTGACCTCATGAAGGAAGAAGTGAGCTCTTGGGACTTGACTGAGGCAACCCAAGTACAAAACCAAGCCTGTGTGAGGGAGAAGCCACCCTTCCCCTCTCCCCCTCCCCCTCTGAGCTGCACAGAGTGAGATGCTCATTTCCAACCCCCAGGCAATGGCAGCAGATAGTTCTGTAGGAACTACTGCCTAAGCTATGCCTCTGGCATGCCTAGTCCCTGGAGCTCCATCGCCATTGTCCTCTCCCAGCCCAGTGAGCTCAGCCCTGAGGCAGGGGCAGAGCAGAGAGCAGCTCCCCAGGACCTCACCGTAAGGCGATCGTGGGTAGAAAGGGGTGGTCTCCTTCTGGGGGATTTCCTGCACCTTCCCAAAGAGTTCACTGGTGGAGGCTTGGTAGAACTTCACCGAGTTGATAAGGCCACAGGTCTTGATAGCATCGAGGAGCCGCAGAGTGCCAACCCCATCGACGTCAGCAGTGTACTCTGCTAGGTCAAAAGAGATCTGGCAGAGAGAAGAGAGCAAAGCCACCATTTTTACTAGAGCATGCCATGAGCACCTACAGGCCAAGCTACACTGCACTTGTCACACAGCATCCAGACACTTTGGGACAGAGGGGATGCTCAGTTCACAGCAGTACCCTCAAAGGATTGCTAAGAATAAACAAGTGCTTTCACAAACAGCAGCAGCCAAGGAGTGCTGCTCCCTGATCCCTCCCTCAGGATTGTTTTCCCATGGGAAGGAAGGGGTAAGCCTCCCCACAGCAGAAGCATTGTCAGGCACTCTCTCTTCTCCACAGCTGCCAACTTGCACAATACTCACTTGGGCTTAGCATCTTTGACACACTTGAATTTGACTGATGTTGCCCAAAATACAATTTAAAATGAAAAGGTCAGACAGGCAGCAGGACATCACAAACATGGATTTTAACCCCAGACCCTTTCAACAGGGTCCAAAGCTCTGGATGTGTAGTGGAGCTCCTGGACTCTGAAGAACTTTCTCCCACTGGTGCCCATCCCAGGAGCACATTCCTCCTTCATTCCACATCCTCTTTCCAACCCAGGGATTTTGCTTCTGAATGCCAGTGTTGGAAAAAGCCTTCCCTGTTTGTGGTGCCAAGGGGAATGGCCCTTGGAGCAAGCAGGTGGGAGTGACGCTGTGTCCCTCTGGCTGCTGACTGACTGCAGAGGGACAGCAGTGCTCAGTGCTCCAGGCTAGGGCTCAGGGAGACACTGCCTGAGCCACACAGTGCAATACATGATCTCTGCTTCACTAATGAGCAGAGCTGGGCAGGCTGAGCTATCAGAGCTAAGGCAGCACGAAAGCTGCCACTGCCCAGGTACCTGGCAGCTCCAGACAGAGAGCCCTGTGCTCATTCCTCCTGCTAAACCACTTCCCCTGCTTGGGACTCACTGGAGGTTTAAGGGCTTATTTACACAGCAGATGAAATAAAAATAATTGGATTAATCTGAATTTGCACTTAGGTTTCATTCAGTAGAAGTATGAAATAATCTATATTGTGTTTCTGTGCTCCAAAGCAAAAAAATGTTCTCACAGTTTTGATCTGAAATAGCTACTGCTGTGAACAAAAACCAACTGGACTTTCTGGAAACCTGATCCTTTGTCTTGTTAACCTGGAATGACCCAGCTGAAACTGAGCCCTGATCCTCTGAGAGGGCTGAGCATTCTCTTTCACTCCATTTGGCACAAAGATGACAGCCACTTAAGGTCTCTCAGCTCCCCTGTCAGAGGAGCTCTTGGGAAAAGGTCTCAATGAGTAGATGCTAGAGCCAGTAATGCACTAATGAACATCAACCCTCACAGCTATCAGAGCACAAGGCATCTCCCAGCTCTCTCCAAGCACTCAGAAAGGTTCACACCTGAGCAGCAAAGCACAAAGCACACCAACTGCTCAGAAAGGTTTCACACCACTTACTTTTCCGTCTTGCACATCAGTATCCAGTGCCTTCCACTACCAGTAAGAACCACTGGGATCACTCAGATCTGCTCAGTAAAGTGCTCAGGCCGAGGACCAGGCATGCTATCACGGACATTCCAGTTGCTAAATCTAACACAGACTAGCAGCCAAGCATTCCTACGCAGTCCTAACAGCCTAGAAAGAATAATACTAGGGATTTTAGGAAATCCAAAGAATTTAGAGGGACCTGAGGGGTGTCAGGGGGCTGGGGAAGAACCTGAGTACCTACAAACATGTCAGTTAGCTCTCTAGGAGAACATGACAATTCCTCCTCCCCCATTCAGGATCAGTGCTTCCATCACTGCCCTCTCACCCAGCAAAAGTAGTGGAGAGATACCACAAGCCCTCCAACTACTAGGTATCTTGTGTTATAAAGAGAAACAATCAATTCCATAGCTCTGATCTGCTTATTATTAAGCAACATTCTTGATACCATAAAATCCTACTCAGTTTCTCAGCTAACCAGAAACTGACAGAAACAAATGACTGAAATCCTGGCTAAAAGGACACTCAGAGGTTGCTGCCAAAGTGCATCCCTGCACAGCTACAAGAGGACAAGGAGCTTGTGTCCAGCAGCGTGGTGCAGTGCTCAGACAGCCAGCACCATCCAGTGAGGAGGAAGGGGATGCACAGGGGCACCTAGCCTGGGACACGAGGCATTTCTCCTGGGAGGTGAAGAGTTGTTCCCAGCAGATTTCTGGAGGTCCACAGTCCAACTTGCTATTTATCACATCTCCACAGAAGAGCTGCAGAGAGAGGAATGCTCAGATCTGATAGTAAAACATCCTGGAGTCAAGGAGGAGGAGGAGGGCTATCACAGAACATGAGATGCAGTATGGCCATAAACCTTGGTCACAAAAATGTAACCTCCCCATTAGTTTTGCTTATCTCCTCCTCCATTTGTTATTAATTTGATGGAGCTGGGGAGCTGTCAGGGTTATGTGATGCAAGGGATTTATCTTGCAGAACAATCTCCAGCCCACTGTTCAAAGTCTTCAGTTTCAAATTACAGAGATTAGGAAAGAAGCTATTAAAAAGAAGCACTGATTCTCCATTCCTTTTCCCTCCATTTTTATTTCCTTTGGTTCTGTTCAGGACAGATTCAGCATATCCACCTTTACTGGATTTTTTGAGCAGCAGGCACATGCAAAGTGAGGATGGGTTTGGGTGTTTGCAGCTCCAATGGCTGAGTGGCACTGCAGTGCCCTCAAAGCTTTCCTACAGCCTGCAGCCCAGCTGTGCTCAAGCTTGAAGTGCTCTTTAGCAGAAAGACAAAAAGGGGCAGCTTGCAGAGCCACTAGAGAGCAGTCAAAGGGAGATGTAAGAAGATAGCCAATTCATTTGGCTTTATATGTGCCAGGGGAATAGAGAGCTATGAACAAAATGCATGCAGGGAATGCAGCCACTTCCAAAGGAACAGCAAGCACCATTTGCACTCCCTGTCACACAGAGGGAAAGGAACTGAAAACACAGGCTATTTTCAATTCAAGCAGGACACCTCAGTTACAGCATTCATGTTGATTTTAAAGCTCTGATGCTTTTTAAGAGACTTTCACTCTGTCTCCTTGATGCTCCCACAACAGACAGGATTCCCTGCACAGAAGTGATGAAAACATCACCCTGGGCAGGACACAGGAACAGAGCTCACTGCAAAGCCAGGGGTGCTCCTGTTCATCCTGACTGCCTGGGAATGAAGGACTCAAGTGGGATGGCTAATTGCACGGGCAGACTTGGATGGGTCTGTATGTACTGACAAAAGACACACTCCTACAGCCTCTACCTTCCCAGTTCCTGCTCAGTATTCCAGCAGGAATGACTGGGGAAAGGAATAAACATGCAACAGCACGTCCAGAAATAAGCCACCAGGGTTTTCTGAACAGGGTAAATAATTGCCTTTTCTTGCAACGCATAAATCATCATCTTCTGTGAAATTTCACTCCAAAACCTTTCCCAAGGAAAGGACAATTCCAAAACTGATCTCTTTTTTTCTCCACAAACCCAGCAACATTCTTTTCCTTTGACTTGTTCTTGAGAGCAGCTGACATTCAAAACCATTCTTTAAAGGGATATAATGGTCTGAGGGTTGTAGTTGTCCTGGAAGAGAACCCCTGAAACCTTCCCATGTATTCCAAGTATAAGCAAGGAAGCCAGCCCACACGTGCAGTGCTGAGGGGTGACCCATGGATCAGCACCAACACTCACCTGTGGGGCATGTCCAGCTACTACACATGGCACTCAAGCCTCTCCACTACAGCTCGTAGAAAACAAGACGCTGGCACTGATTCAGAAGGCACTGATAAGGCAGAGGGACCACAAATCACAGCAGAGCATCACACCTGCTTTGTGTGCTGGAAAACTCTGCCCTGGTTTGCCTCCATCTCTTGGGTTGTGACACAGAGAAAAGGACTTGGAACAGTAGCTGCTTTTCACTTGAAGGTTAAGGCAAACCTGCTGCGGAAACAGGGATGTGGTAGTCACCTAGCTGTATAAAACCAGCAAGTTGGGCAGTTTCCCTTTTGCCCCCACACAGACATCTGTATTACTCCAGTCCACCTGCCTGTGCCCTAGGACGGCATGAAGGTTTTGTCTCTTGTAGTGCTAGCAGTGACAAGGAGCACGTTAACACCAACAAGACAGTGCTCCTCTTTCCCCCCTGGAGTGTGGCACTGCACATGCCAGCAGCTACCCCACACACACACACTTCAGATCAGCTTCCACCAGTCTGGGCTGGCACAGGAAAAGCTCCATCAGCTTCCCAAGGGAATGTTGCAGCCTCAGCATGAGGCATGTCAGAAGAAAGACAAGACCAGGTTGCCAAAAGCTGAAGCAGAGCTCACTGGACACCCTGGGTGAGAAGATGCCATCTCCCACGTGGATCAGGTGAAGTCTATGAAACTGTGCAGGAAGCATCTCAGCCCAGGCAGACTCCGTGGCTCTATTGTATGCAAATGCCTGATTTCAATTAGCACTTCCCAATCATGCTCTTTCTCTCCTGAATGACTCACAGCTATCTCACCAAGATATGGCATGACCATGGGCACATGCCAGCAGGCTGCACTTATCTCAGCGATAAACCTGGAAGCAAACACCTCCATCTCTCTTGGGATTTTTCCAGCCTGTCTGCCCTTCCAAACATTTTTCCCTAGCTGCCTGCAAGCCTCCAGAACACAGCATACCCAGACCCCAGCAAGCAAACAAGAACTGGATTGGAACGAAAGAAATGGTGTTTCCAAAGCTTGCCCATCAGGCAGGACAGGAATCTCCCAGCTCAGCCTGCACCTTTCATCACACTGCATTAACAGAGAGCAGCTCAGGGCACTCACTCACCCACAGCAGCACCACAAAAAAGGGACATCTCTAGCAATTCTACACCCCACTGAGAGCATCCTGCTGCCCAGACAGTGACTGCCCATGAGGGGCAGGATGAGCTGCTGCCAGGCATGGCTGCATCCATCAGAGCACACAGCACTGACCTAAGCTAAGGACACCACAGCATGTGGCTGCAGGAGGAGCTTCAGCTGATTCCCAAAGCTGCTCTGGCCTCTCAGCATCCTCCTCAGGGATACAAGGAGATCTGTCAAGGGAGAAACAGAGTGGTGCTGCCTGTAGCCAGAGGAAACAGAAAGTGCCCTCTGGGAGCCTGGACACACGAGTTCATTCTGCATGCTGCATCACTAGTGCAGAGAGAGCAGAGCAGCTGTGCTGGGCAGGCTGGCAGCTGGGAACAGCCAGAGCTGCTGAAGAATGCTCTAACTGGCAAGAAATGAAACTGTCGGCATGAAAGCCAAACCTCAGCAAGTGTTTCACTTTCTGCTCCCTGCATGCTGCAGGAGTGCTCGCTCCTCAAACAGAGCTAGGCTGAAGCTAACTGCAGCTGCATCTAAAACATGCATTTTTCATACAGGCTAGATTCCTAGGCAGCAATCCCTCTCTCAGGAACTGAGAGATTGGAGTCATGGCTGCTCAGGGCACTCGTCAGCCACAGATCATCCTCTCAGAAGTACAAAGAGTCCTCAGGGGTGAAGGGTTTTCAGGATCATGGATGATTTCTGCATTAAATACAGAACTGCCAGTATATAATTTTAGCATCTTGCCAACTATTTCTCTTTGAGCAGGAGGAGGAGGCTGAATGGAACTGGAACAGTACTCTGTGTACCCTGCTGAACATCAGGGGAATGATGAATGATCCCTGAGCACACAGACTGATTTATGCAATAAAACATAAAATGTGCTGGGGTGGAGCCTTGGTGTGAAAATCTCCTTGGACAGCTACATGCCATGAAATGCACCCAAAGTGTCCCAAGCCCCTCAGGCTGCTGCCATCTCAGGGGCTCCTCTGTGTGCTGGGAGGAGGAGGCAAGGAGAAGAGCTGCACCAGACTGGGAAAGGCAGGAGATTGACAGTTTACATCCGTGCACCCTTCAAGCTCTAACTGTTCTGAGTTCTTATTCTTCCCTAATTCACAGCATGAGTAAGCAGTCAGGATGATAAAGGGAAAAAAGGGATAAAGAAAAGCCATTAAAACAAATACAAGTCAAAAAAGCCACATATATACATAAGTCAGACTGGTCAATAGCTCTCAGTTAATAGAGTAATGGGATGAATAATCACAACAAACAAAACACAACTTAAACCTCATTAAGTGGATAATGCTAGGAAGGTGGGTTTTTTTCATCTAAAAAAGTGAGAATCAAAGCATTTCAGTTTTCTGAGCAATTCTGCCTCTACACTCAATCCTCAGTTTCAGGTAAACAGAAACACCTAATGCCTAGCCAATTCAAGCTATGTGGGATCCACTTACCTCTTCAGTGCACAGAAATGCAGGCAGGTTATCACACTGGGATAACTGGGGATGCCAAAATGATGGAGAAAACAGCTCTCCTGCTGGGCAAGCACAGCAAAGGCTCAGCCTCACAGCATGCTTACAGGTAGGTTTTATCCCACAGAATGAGGACATCAGCCATGAGAGAAGAGACAGTGGGCTCCCTTGCCTGAGCTGGTAACTCTGCAGCAGATAGCAGCTTCTGACAGCAACTCACTGTGGGCAGGGAGCAGATCTGAGCAGATGCCAAAGTCACAGAACTCCTTGTTCCTTGGCTATTCCCAGCACTACCCAAAGGCTTCAGTTCTCATCAACATTTAACCATGACACCTGAAATCAGAGCTTCCCACTGAACTCTGCATGCAAACCCCACTGCAGGAATGCACCTGTGCAACACTCAGCCTGCTGGCACAGCTGTCTGCTCACAGCCTCTTAGCAAGCTTGGTTTGCTTCAGATCCACCACAAAGGGCAAAACTGAAGCTGGGTTAAGAACAGATGAGATGCAGCAGCTGCTCTAAAATGAATGCCTCAGAACAAGCTTTAGTTGAGGTGAATTCTTTGTCTCTTTGGAACCTGCAGGCTCATCCCTGCAATCAGCTGAAAATGATGTTGTCTGCACTGGGAATTCTCACCTAGCCTTAAATCCACAGGCATTCAGGGCAGTACAAGAGGGATAACAGAAAGGCTTTCAGCTGTCCCAGTGTTTTTCTCACATTTCCCCCTGCTCTCCATCAAGCCCTCGAGTGAAGCCTTTCACTGGAGCTGAGCTCTGCCTCTGGGATGCTTCCTCCATCCTTAGCAGAGGGAGGGGATGAGCCCTCAGAGGCAAACAGGCATTTCTGACAGAGTCAGCCTGCACTTCATCATCTGCTCACTGCTCAGCCTGGAAGAGCACAAGAGGGAGAGAAGCTCCATGGTGAAGATGAGCTGAGCATCCCAGAGCTGAGGTCCTGTTTGCTCAGCATCCCAGAGCTGAGGGGCTGCTCAGCAGCCTTCCTCTCCCTCTCTCTGTGAGCTGCAGACTCTTCAGCACAGGAATTGGAGTGGTAGCATGTGACTGCATTTCTTCCTCAAAACTGTATCAGAATACTCACACATTAAAAACTGGAGTTTGGAATTCACTTAGGACATTCCAGTATATGTTAACCAAAGCATTTAACTGAACTTACTCAAAAATTCCATGGAGTGTGCACAAAAACACATTTCAGCTCCTTGCCTTTGCAAGCTGAAGTAAGGCTTTTATTTTTGGAACAAAAGACTGCAGATATTATCTCTGATAACTAGCTCCAGACCTGCTCAGTGTGCTGTCCAGACAAAGCCCTCTTTAAACACTCACATTTGTATCTAATTGGGAGAGAACAATAGTCCAACAGGCTCAAATGCCTCCAACAGTTCTGATGGGTGTGTAGCAGCAGGCTTTTACTGAGAAGCCAGTCAAGGAGGTGAAGATGCATAACCTGATCTTAGCCAGAGCTAACTGTGACCCTCAAGTGCACACACAGACTCATCAGCCCAGTGATGTTTCCCATGGACACAGGCTTCCATCCTGCTGGAGATGCTGGGTGGGTCAGGCTCTGAGTTTACGAGACTTCACCTTCTGAAGGAGGAGGAATGTGATCACCCAAACCATGGGATCTACAGATGCCATGCTGATACCACACAGGATCCAAAGAGCTGGAACCCATCGAGCTGGGGCAGGTCTGTCCCTTTCAATTGCCACTGTAAGCTGCCCCCTCCAGCCAGAGCCAGCAGTAACTGGAGCCATTAGCTCATGCTCTGGCAGACCTGATGCTCCCAGAGCACACTGCACTGAGGGGATGCTGCCAGCCAGCACTCTGGAATGCAGAGCTCCCTGGTGGGAAGAATCCTGTAGGGAAAGCCCTGTGCTATGGAAAAGCCAGCACAGCTCCAGGAGCACCTTCTGGAGTGTGAGTAACCTCCCCACAGCAATGCATCTGTACCTGAGCTTTCTGCAGCTGTGGTGTTCTCTTGAGCTGCATGTGACCTCCATCAGCTAAGCTGCTCCATCTGCACACCACAGCTAACTCTACAGAACCAAGGCAACACAGAACCACCTTTGGTTTTCCATATAAAATCTAGAGATATTTGCATTTTTCTCTCCATTTCCAAAGGAGACACGGTGTTTTGGTTTTGTTTTACTGTGTTGTTAAACACTGCTTCAGTGTTGATCATTCCAATGCTTTAGTATGAAGCATGCTGATGTAAGAATGGAAACAAACCCAGAACCATCACCAACTGCCTCGTTTGATGCAGGATGACACCTAAGCACAGCAGGGATTACCTGAGCCTGCAGGTGAGAAAAGGGAGAGAAGTGTCAGCTGTTCTGCCACATGCTTGAATCTAAGGCAAACAGGATTGCTAACAGTGAAGGAACACTGCTTTGTTGCAGTTACTGTCTTCCTAAGGGACAAGTACACACACAGAACTAACTGCACTGCCACAGCTCCTTTCCCCAGTGCAGGGAAGCTCTAACACAGGCCACATGCCTTCCCCCAGCCAGGCTGCAGCAAGCTGTACAAATAGCTGGCAGTTATTTATACCTCTCAGGCACAGATCCAATCTTGATTTAGGGACTGCAAGTAATGGAGAATCTCTCACATCCTCTGGTAAGCCACTCACACACTAATGGGCCTAATTGTTTGAAATTTGCACCTCTTCTCCAGTTGGGATTTGTTTAACCTTGGCTTTCAGCACTGGATCTCCCCACCTCTGGAACACCAAACATCCTCCTGCCTAGCTGCACAGCTCCAACAGCAAATCCACATCCACTGCAGGCAGCTAACTCCAGGGGTCCCCTCATCTCCTTCACTGGGAAGGCTCTTTTCCAGCCCTAAAAATCACTTTTATCTTTCCTCTGAGTCATCTGAGATGCTGAACACACTGGAGGCCTGAGAACACGATTAAGGAGCTAAAGACAGACTAGGAGAGCAGGGAGGAACAGGAAAGGTCTCAGTAGCATGCTAGAATTCTGCCTTATTTCTAACAGTAGCTTTGATGGCACCAGGAAACCCTCAGACAGATACTGATGAGCCCTCAGCATCACCTTTCAAATGATCCTTTGCATAAGCTGATTTGCCAGATGAAGACAGTTCACCTTCATCAGCATCTTTATCCAGTTAAGGACCTCACCCAGGCTGATCCAAAGTTAAAACAAAACATCTCCCAGATGAAGCAGAGAGGATGAGCTTCCCTCCCAGGCTTGTGCCACAAAGTTATGCTCTTGAGTCACATCACAAAACCCCTCTATCTAGAGGCAGTTATATGCCTTTTCTTCTGCAAGAGCAACCATGAACTGAATGGGAGGGTGGTAAATAAAAAATAATCAGCCGTGGCATACAAATTTCCACAATGCTCTCCACATGCAGCATCTGCTTTGGGCTTTAAATATAGATCCCCCCAGGAATACACCAGGAGCCTGTGTCCCAGAAGAGCAGCAGGCAGGTTCCATCAGCTCACACAAACCCAGCACATCTCTCCATACCTCCTTTTTTTGGCACTACAAGTCAGGGAAAGCACATTCTGTTGATGAGTAGGAGTTAATTGCAGCAGTGTTCTCACTGAGCCTCTATAAATA
Organism: Bucco capensis; assembly: GCA_013396975.1. NCBI lineage: Eukaryota > Metazoa > Chordata > Aves > Piciformes > Bucconidae > Bucco > Bucco capensis. Next base: position 184,164 of record VWZO01012574.1, read on the forward strand.
AAACTTGTTGCATTGTGTGCAGTGTGAACAATTCTTTAGAAAGGGTTTCCCAAGCTATATGAGGAAAACTCATTATGAATTAATAGGCAGGTCAGGCTATACCCTGTCAAAGGAAAAAGGGAGTCATCTGCTGCTGCCTGACAGGTGCTAGGAGCCATAACCAGCAGCAGGATGCCTGCTAAGCAGTGCCACATGCCTGTCTGCTCAGAGCCCATCTCACCCCTGGCTGCACAGCACGGGCCAGGACCAGCACCTGCTCACTGCTCCATCCTTCAGGCACCACAGCAAGGTGACCCCAGCCTCAGCCAAAACTCTGCACCCTCCCAGGAAAGCCATGAGAGTACCACAAAGTACCTGAGCTTCCTTGTGCAGAGCAGTGTCCTCATGTCCTCTCAACAGACTCCTTACTCAAGCATCACCTTGCCTGGTGCACAGACACATTGGTTTAGTTGACATATACTAAGATCTTAAATACAGAGCCCTGGAGGCCAAAAAATCTGTGTGCAGCCCTTCTGACAGTGCCACGGTGTGCTGGTGACAGTCCCAGTGCTCCCATCAGGCACACTGGTGACACCAAGCCTCAGCAAACAGCACCAACATCGACCTGGGGAGGTGAAGAGCAGAGCTGTAGGAATGGACACTCTGGAACCTTCACCAAGGAAAAGAGAGAGGAAAAGTGGATGCAGACTGAGGCTTCTTTGGGGACATTTTCCTTGGTTTCAAGATGTGAGAAAAGTGTTTCATGGGCATCTTCAAAAAGAGAAAGAGAATGATTTTTTTTCTGAATTCTCTGCTTTTCCAGTGATGGTCATTCCTCTAGCAGCACTGATGCTGAGGGGGAAAGAAAGGCCACAGATGTTAAAGCAGCTTTGTCTGAAGGTTGTGGGAAGATTCCTGACACTGCAGTAATTCCTGTGTTTTAAAGCAGTAAATGACTTTATGACTGTGACTGCACCTACAGCATATGCTACCAGACACTCACTCACTCCTTGTGCTTGGCTGTAAGCTTCAACACATTCTACAGCTGCACAGGGAAAAACAACTGCTTCACACTTCTACTCCAAAGCTTTCAAAGGCTGCCTTTTATGGTTTCTAGAACACAGGAGGAAAGCACTGACAAAGGTTTCACATTTTTTCTTGTTTCCATGAACAACAAAGAAGAAGAGAAGCATGTCCATGGAGGGGCCCTGGGTGAGCAAGCAGCACTGAAACCACCTCGGGGAGCCAGATGGAAAATGCAGCTGGGTCTGCTCCCACAGCTTTGGCCTGGCTGAGGGTGGGTGGGCAGAGCCCCTGCAGGAGCAGAGCCTGTACAGCTAGCACTTGGACCATCCCATGGTGATGGGCAATGTCTAACACCAGCGTGACCAACAGCGACTCTGCCCAGGCACACACACGTGGCCTTTTCCTATGGCCTGTGCATTGTACGTGGTATCTGAGGGGTCCAAACAGCAGAGGAAGTAACTTCTTATCTGTCAAAGAGTCAGGAAAACACAACAACAAAGGTGGAAGGGATTTGAAAACTTCTTTTGCTGTCCTACCCCCAGCTGAGAGGCTCTTGGCGCTTCCTCCAGCTCCCAGCTGCTCCTGGGGCATTTGGCTTTCATCAGGTGCAGGGCAGGAACTCAACATCCTGTTGCCTTGCTCTGATTAGGAGGAGTCAAATCCTACCAACTGGCAGATTTCTTCTTTTCGTGTTCCCTATTTGATGAGTCATTTGTTTGAAAGGATTAGGAGAGGGCACTAGAGAGGCAGAGGACCCAGCTCGTGGCTCTTGCCCAGCCTGTTTGTAAGCTCTGCTCTGAGCACTGGCAGCACACAGCATCTCTCCTCCTGTAGCACACACAAAGACCCATCCTGCCACAGCAACAGCACAAAGGAGCATCTCTGAGCAGCAACGTTAATAAAAACCATGCAGAAATGGGGTTTAGATAACTCTGAGGTTAATGATTTTCTCTTTAATGCCCTCTCTAAATCTCAGTTCCAACACTTAAGCAATTTAAGCTATTCCTGCTATCGTGCTTGCAAACCTCACTTCTAACCCTGAACTCATGCTCTCTCTCCTTTTCACCTTACTGCAGCCACAATTTCACTGGCTGAGCACAACCTGCTTTCCCACACTTAGCAGCTGCAAACCTCTAACTCCAAACAGTTCTCTTCTGGGGATAGTTACCAAATCAGTTGATATGGGTAAAGACAGCACAAGAGCCACCAAAAAAGAGCATCCTTTTGTCCAAGGCAAGATAGTTGCTTCTCTAACTGTCACAGTCAAAAACACACAGAGGAGAGGCACACAGAAAATAAACCATAGGACCATCTGAAACCTTTTCCCTCCTTCAACACACCAAAGATGAATATAACAAAGGAATAGAGGTTTCACTGCTACTCCTTTTCACTCTTTTTCCTCCTGGTTTAACCTGACAGAAGCCAGTCAGAGAAGGGATAACACTCCACCCTAGCCATGAACAGGAAGTCCTCTTCCTTTTCTTTCTTTCTGCTTTCCATTCTCTCAATAGAAGATGCTGACGAGCCCAGAAGTGCATTAGACTTAGGAACGAACATTTCCAGTCACCCTTATTGCTTACAGAGGAATCTTTCTCCTCTGCGAGGGCTCATTCATTAAGGGAAGTCTAGAAATGATGTAGATCCAAGTTAGACTTGATACTGATCAGTTTGGGTTCCCTACAAAGCAAGAAGTTGCTGTTAAGACCTGCTTGCTATGTTACTCAGATGAACTGGACCACTGCAAGTCCAATTGTACTTGCTTTTCAGCTTTTATGTGCTCCCAGTTACAAGCTACTGCTCCATTTTAGTATCAATCCTATGTGTCATGATTCAGACCATCTGCCACACTCTTGTATTTGCTAACAAGACCTCAACCATGAAATGCAATTCTGTACAACAACAAGCAAACAAAAGGACTCCATATCCCCTTCCCCAGGCAGGCAGCTCCCGAGACACAGGCAGGCTTGGTGCTGCTGAGGGGCCAACAGCTGCTATCCTAGAACCCTGGGATCTTCATCTGCTCAGGAAGAGCAGCTATGATGCACAGACAATTAAAACCTCTTGTAGGAAAGCTTTCTAGCTCCTAAGCTGCACTCTCAGCTGGGTCCCTTCATGTTTGGAAAGGCTCAAACCTTGCCACGAGGTGAGGAGAAAAGCAGCAAGGTGGAAAGGTTCCAATACCTGGATCACATCTGTCCCCTCATTCAGCAGCAGGGGAAAACCAAGGTCAGGAAAATCTTCTTCCAGTGCTCCATCCACAGCTGATGGACAAGTCAGGGTTGGAAGAGCAGACCACAGGAGCAGTGAGGAGCTTCACACAAATCGCTGCATGAGAAAGACAAAGGTAGCTGGCAGAGGATGCTGCCACCCCCTCCTCTCTCAGGAACAGCTGCCAGAAGGGAGCTTGGCTGCTGGTGCTACCAGTCTTCAGTCAAGGATTCTATTGTAAAAGCTATTTTTTAACTCACCTGCTGGTAAACTTTATAAAGTCAACTTCAAACAAAATGAGAGTAATATCATTTTAGAACAAAATACCTAGTTTTCCCCTCCTAAAGGCAAGCAGTTGCTCACTGCCCTAAAAAATCCTGTTAATTCAGCTCGGACAGAGTTGGTCAGCAGGAGAATATCTGATTCATTTTATTCACTTCAGATTTGAGCTCATTTGTTCATCCTACATTTTCACTAACATAAAGCAGATATTTTACTTTGGTATTTTTCCCTTTTTCCAAGAGTGCCATTTCCTCATTTGAAAGCCTACAACTGACTTCATACACAGTATTATTTAGAAGCTCTTCTGTTGTGCACATCTTTACTAGCATTCAGCTCGTTCACAAGGACCCTGAAAGCATTTTAAACTACCTACAACCTAACTTCTATCCCATTAATTGAGTAATACCATAAATCAGTGCCTCTGTGTGCAGTTAAGTATATTTGGACAGTGTTTGGTCATACAAATCCAAGGGGAAAATAGAGTATTTTCTTTGTATGCAGGATCTAGAACTCTGCAGGGCACAGCTCTGCCCCAGAGCAGGGACTGCTCCTTGGGAGCTGTGTGAACAAACCCTGCTCAGCTGCTCCCTGCAGCTCAGCTCCCAACAGGCACAACACTCTCAGCTGAGCTTCCATTTATGCTTCATCATTGGAAAATATGACATCTTTCCAAACTTAATTAGCAAAGACCATCTTTGTCTTGGTTTCCAAAGCCATCTGATGGAGCTGCACTGCACAGGGAGCCCACTGAACAATGCAGCCCAGCAGCATGGGACAAAAGGTCATCTGGAAGGGATGTGCCTTTAAGGGCTCACAAAGGCTTCATCCTCACTCCTGGATCCAGAGAGGAAGCCTATCTGAGGGAAGGAAGGATGCCCACTTTAAATAAGGAAATGAGCTTGCAGGATGCACTCATGCTGCTTTCTATTAATGATAAGCAAAGCCTCCAGAAGAAGCAGGACACTCCTCCTGCTTTGGCAGAGCTCCTCTGCTGCTGGATTACCTGTAACATAAACAGACTGCAAATAAATGTCCTCTGCCCCTTTCTCTTCCCTGATTTATGTCCCTCTGATGGGGATTAACAAAGAGGGATTCGTGTGCTCTGTCCTGCCTGATGGCATCCCCTGGGGCCAGGGACCAGCAGAGCTCTGGGGCAAGTGCAGTGCTTGACACTTTGTGCAAGCCAAGCCTTGCACTCAGAGCCCAGCCAGACCTCAGGGCTTCCCAGGCACTGCAAAGTTCTCTCTTTAGGCTTAACAAACTGTCACAAAGGGATGATGCTTTTCCATTAAAGAGCTGGGATTTGTTTCAAGGTGGAATAAAGAACAGATCCAATCCCTGCTGCAGAGTATCTGACTACCAACTTGAAGTAAATAGACAAGGTAGGGCTGTTTTGCTACTCTCATCTCACTCCTCTGTGACTAGGTCCTGTTTGACCACTGAAGCTCAGGAGGATGCAATTAAGCACAGACAAATGGCTTTAAGTCTGGACCTAAGTGACAACGTTCAAAATCCTTATTAATAATGTAATTACTTTAAAATACACTTACACACACATTCTTTAAAGAAGTGTGTAAATCTATTTCTGCCCACATTCAGATCCAGGTACAGGGGTGAGCTCATTACCTTAAAGAATTCCAGTTTCCTACTGCCCTTCCCATACTTGGAGGACAAATTCCCAAGCAGAGGAATTGCTGTGGCACTGCTCACTGATCCTGTCCCACCAAGCAGCAGAGCATCCTGCAAGGTGCAGCCCCAGAGGCAGCTGTGCCCCAGCATGCTGGAACACAAGCAGCTCTCCCTGCTGCCAGAGCCCCAGAGCTGGGCTGAACCCTCAGTGACACTGCCCTGCTGGCTAGGGGGGTTTGGCCTTCCAAATGAATAAAGCTTCCAACCATCTAGTTCTGAAAAGCAAAAGCTTTACACGACAATTATTTGCTCAACTAGCCTTGGAGGTGTCAACCTTTCCACTCTGTGTTCTTGTGTTGAATATTTATTGTTCAGCCATAAAAATTTGCTGTTGGCCTGAGACTTGGCCTAAAAAAACCCTTACTTTCAAAATGTGTCTGAAGTCAGCCTGCATATATTGTATTACATCAGGGTGGTGTTTGGGGGCTTTAAAGAAATAATTACTAGGATAAAGCTCTTCTGGGTGCTTGTGTAATTCCAAAACAAACAGTTTTCCTTGAAAGTGTCTCTAGGTATTTAGGGGAGAGAAGGAAAGAGGGAAATTAAAACTGACCAAGCAATTTCATTTCTAAACATAACTTTCTGCATATATTTTTTTCAGTGGAGTATTTGTAAGGATTTCCAGCAGCAGACTTCACACACACACACAGAGTAACCCAATGAATATGGATAGACCACAACAGCTCCCCAGAGCTGTCACTGTCTATTGGGTCAATAACAAGCAAACTGAGGAGGATTTACCAGCTGGACCATAACGGCTCCTCAGGACCCATTACTTTCTGATGGGTAAATAATACATGTTTTCTAAACTACCACCATGCCAAAAGATGTGTTTGCCCTTCAGGCTGTAAAGGTTCCAAATAAACCAACAGGATTTATCAGACCAATAATACATTTGCAGAAGCAAAACAGATGTTTAACTAAACAAACAGTGCACTTAGCGCTGAGGGAAAGATGAACAGAGATGCTCCTAAATCCTGCACCTATCTAGAAGCTTGCTGGAAGCCAGTCAGCAAGAGAAAAAAAAAAGACTTACAGTAGCTAAACCCAAAATAAGTTAGTAGCTGAGGGCAGCTCTGCCCCTTTCTGAACAGATTTGCAGCCTGTCTGAAATACCTGTCAAAAACCAAACCCACATTTGGACAATGAAAGCAGGAGCTGCTGAAACCACTGCAGACAAGCAGCAACTGCAGATGCCACAACCTTCCAGGCTCCAAAGGCCGTCACACAGCTCAAGGAGTCTGGGTTGGATGGGACATCCTGTCATTAAGCCATTTTCCTGACCAAGTCCCAGGACACTTGCTGTCTGATCTCCTCACACTTTGCTCCCAGCTTTGGCTAAAGCACTTCGGGCAAGGACCCACCAGGAGTGTGAGAATTAACCCCGTGATTCCGGGGAATGCTGAACAGCAAATCCCAGAGCTTGGGAAGGGAAGCTGACACACAGGGATGGTGCAGAGAGCACCCAGGAGGAAGCAACAACCAAACCTGAAAGGGGTCTGGAAAGCTGATGGCACAAAGGGGAAAGGAGGAAAGGAGAGATGAAAGGATGACAGACAAAAAAAAACAAACCCAAAATAAGTAGATGTCCTGTATTTCAGGATTTGAGATCGTGCAGAGAAACCTGTGCCTCTCAGAAGCCTCAGGAATCATGAGACATGGCTGAACAAGGAGGAAATAGTACCCTCAGGGAGAACACCACAAGCAAGGCCGCAGAAGTACTGCAGGGCTCAGCTCTACTTGGAGCATTGAGGCTCAGAGGCAGTTCTGGCCATGGCACACTGTGCATTCCTCTGGCAGCAATGAAAGGACACTGAGCACTGCTGTAGCTCAGAGAGGGACACCACAGCCTAGTCCTGACACTGCTGCACTCCAACTCACCCAGTGCCAGCCTGGGGCTTTGTGACTGGCACCAAGAATCCATCAACAGCTGGATGAGAGCTGAACCAGCACCCAACCCAAGGAGGGAGAGCAAGGTGCAAGGTGCTGTGCTGCAGGACTCTGCAGCCAGTGCAGGTGCTCCAGCCCCACAGCCTCCCCTTCCAGGAGAGCCCCAAAGCAGCAGCCACAGGAAGGCCTGCAGCACCTGGAAAGGAATGTCTAGCACTGTTATTTTTGTCCTGCAGCCCAGGTAAACCTTCAGAGCTGGGTGAGGAGGGGATAGGCACCAAAGCCAGGCAAATACTGGAACAAGAGCTACATTTAGTCACAGCAGCAAAAGCATTCTTCTGTTTCCCTTTGGCTGCCTGGAAAGCACTTCCTCAGGGGAGCCTGCTGAAGGCTGGGTTTTTATCCTTCTCCTGATGAATCAAGAATGTATTTCAGGTCTGCAGGAATGACAAAATGAAGAAGATTCTCCTCCAAAGGGCACTTCTCAACCCTTACAGTTAACAAGAGGCCTGGGCAAAGCATCCCTTGTTGACTGCTCCAGATACATTTTGTATTCTATCTGTACTTCCCTCAGCAATGCTCAAATCTCATCTTTGACACCCAGAGTAGGGCAGAGAATTCTGTCTGTTTTCATTTCCATTTTCTTAGCAGTTTCTTTACACTGGAGGGTAATATTTTAGCAGCTAAAATAATTCATATTTGATAATAAATTACAACTGGTGATGCACTGGGGAATATATCACCTCATTAACTTACTTGTCCTGCAAAAAGAGAGAGGACACTTGTGTTTTGACAAGCTTTCTCAGAAGAAATTGAATGGGTCTGCTCTGGGATGCAGGAGGTTTCAGTTCAATCTCCACTTCCCATAACTAAGCAATAAAAAAAAATCAGCAGGGCAAAATTAAATGATCAAATAAAGCTTCCTTTCTGAAAAATGTGTTAACCTTTGCTGGACTGCTCTTAAGTTAAGAAGGTGTTAATAAACATCTAGGCAGCCTGGTGCAGTATCCAAGCACAGCTCTCTCTCTGTCCTGCAGGATGCTGGACAATCACCCCCCCTGAAGAGTAACCATGGGCTAGAAGCACACTTGGGAATACAAGGTTCATAAAGAATCACATCAAATAGTTCTGATCATTCCTTGGATAAACATAAAATGGGTACTTGAGAAGGGTTTTTTTGGCAAGTGTTCTGGATCCAAGATGTTAAAAGAATGTTATTTATTAGGCTTGCAAGGAAATAGATCAAATAACCAGTACCACAGCTACAGTTCCCCCACTCTTCCCCAGTTCTTATTAATTTGCTGTGCTTAAGGAAAGGAATGAGCACTCAGCCTGGTAGCAGAACTCATTTGCACAAGTTCAAAGGCTGATCTATAACTCATTAACAGCACTTGTCACACTTCTGCCAGGGTAACCACAGTAAATCCTTTCTAGACTTCACTAATACATCCCATGCAAAGGCTGACATTCCAGACCAGGTGAATATTTAACACTCCCTTCCCTAGTCTATCCCCAGGAAAAGCCTTCTGATGACAAACTTCCCTCATGTAGACAACAAGCAGTTTGGGAAAGCCACCATCTACTGTTCCAGGAGGAACCCTGGATCACAGCCTGAGGCTTAGCCTTGCCATCCAGATGACCAAACAGAAGGTGCTCAGCAGACTGCAGCATCATGGGAATAATCCTTCTATCTTCACCTCTGGCTAATACAGGAGGTGATTAAGAAGCACCCCATGCCCAATTCCATCCCACACACATCCCTCTAGCCCAGACCTAAAAAAATCCCCTTGCTATTCCTCTGGATGTTAACCCACCCTAGACCCTCCTAGCTGCTGCATGGTCTGTCCTGCCCCCTCCAGGTTCCCTCCTGCCTGGCTTTGAGTGACCCTGTGTGGGCTCTCCAGGCCTAGGGGCAGCTTGTGGGAAGCTCACAAGTTTCAGCATGACCCTTGGATTCTGAAGAACAGGTGTGGTATTAACCTTTCCCCATCAGCTCCCCCCAAGCTGTACCAAGTCTATGCCTTTGCAGAGGGTTGGGGTCACTCCCATGAAGCCTAGGTGTTTGAACTGGGTTTAAGTAAGGAAGCAAACACCCAAGAACTGACAAATTAAATATGCTCTGAACCTACCTCTCAAGAATTGTCCAAGCTCTGAATCTGGTTTTATTTCCTATCTATACACTGAGACAAGGCATCCTGGAAGGAAACGAGAGGCAGAGACACCCACAGCCTGTGCCTGCATCAGGACAGCCTGCTCCCAGGATGAGGATTGTTCTGCTGCCCTCGATGTGGGACACTGCAGACAGGGACATGGCAGAGGGGAAAGCCCACAGCAGTGCTCTGAACCCACAGTCTGGACACACACTGCACTGGGATGGGGAAAATACCTCCTTGAAAGAAATGAAGCAGAGCCTCAGAGCTGTGCTGGGCCTCTCCTCCCCTCAGGCTGCTGGGGAGCTAGCCCCAGAGCAGCCCCAGCCCCACACACAATGCTGCTCTTGTCAGCAGCTGCGAGTGTGGGCACAAGGAGCAGCTGCTGGGTGACAGGCTGGGAGCTGGGCAGCTCCAGCTGAGCCCAGAGCCTACCACATCCCTTCCATGGCCACAGTGCTGCCAGGCTGGGGGAGGCCAGCAAGGAGCCAGGCATGAGGCTTTGGGCAATGAATGTAGGCCTTGTTTGCTGCAGGCAACCTGAAGCTCTTGCACAGACTCCTCCAGAGCAGCACCCACCCAGCCCAGCTCCTTTTGGTACATGCTGCTCCTTTCTGCTTGCAGCAGAACCCCTGCTTTGATGTGTCAAAGCAATATCCTGTGCAGATGGGAAATAAAACCAGAAAACCCTGCTAAAAAGTCTCCCTTACTGCAGTGTTTTATACGAGTGCTTTCTGCAGCTCCAAACATCACTAAACATGTGTGTATTGGAAAAAGCTTCTCTGGGCTGACCCCCAGCAGAGACATGGCCTTTTTATTGGGCTTTTTTACTAACAAAAGGTAATTCAAAGGAAAATTATTCCTTAGGATTAATCTCTGAGCTTCAGCTAAGCACTTTTGGAAATGAACTTGTTAATTAAGCACAGATGTCATCCAGATATGTACAAAAAACTGTTCCTCCTTCCATAAACCTTAACATTGTCGAAATACATCCACAAGATGCACTTAGAGAGAAAAACTCTGCTAAGAAGAAGGTATTTTTCCCTTATGCCCCTCCAGTTGTTTAAAGAGTTCTTACTGCCCTTAGGCAAAAGGGAGCACACCATGTAAAGGAGCAAGAGAGCTTGCTCAGGCCACACAGCAGACACAAAATCAACTGAGGATGTTCACTCCATCATCTAGGGAACTGCATTCTCTGCCAAGCTATCATTATTGTACATCATTTCCTAACCATGTTTCATTTCTGATTTTGGCCTATTTTTCCATTTCAGTTTAGGCATTGAATTTGACATAAATTTGTCCTTTTGGGCCAAATCAGAAACAAAGAGGACACAGTTAAACCAAGATCTCCTCAGCTCCAAGTACATTTGATTCCTTTCTGTAACCTGGATGCAGCAAGGCTACTGCCCAAGCTCTTGCTGCTTCTTAAGCCAAACAATTAATGATTAAGCTCTTAGTTACACTCTTAATCCTCCATCTAGAACCAAGGGCACGTGCATGTTCATGTATAAAAGCTCCACTGCTTCAATATTTTACAGTAGAGGCTGAAAGCACCTGTGGTGCTGTCAAAGCAGGAGCAGCTTCTCTGTGCCTCTGCAAGAGCTGCAGGAGGATGCAGAGTTGGCTCCCAAGCAAAGGACAAACAGGAGAGAGAAGCAGCACTCCCTGCAGTGATGCCACCTTGGGTCCAAGAGGAGGAAAACTGACCTTGCAGCCTGATGAACATCAACACTTGTGGTCCTCTGACAACAGGAGCCTGTCAAATCTCTCTGAAACTTCAGAACTCCGAGTCTAGTAAACATTATGTCCAACACAGATTTGTCACTGTGTGAACAGCCAGCACCAGGCTGCAGAGACACAAGAGCTATTGCAGCACTTGTGTCTGCTCTGCAGCATGGATGAGACCAGGGAAAGAGAACAACATTCCTGTGAAGACATCCCTTGGGAAATTGAGGGGGATGTCCATGTTTGTGGTTATAGCAGGCTGAGTAAAGACATGGTGGTTGCATGATAAAACATTCACAAAGGCAAATACAAAAAGATCAAGCCCACAGCAACCCAAGAGAGGAGGAGATGAGGCAGTGGAGAACCTTCCTGTTGGCAGAGGCCCGCTGCAATTCCACGAACACAAACACATTCCAGCTTGCAGTGCCATTCTCTCTCCCATTCCAGCCTACAGAGCAGCGTGACTTCTATGCAAAGGCAAAAAAAAACCCAAAACCATTCTTGATAAGTTTTGTCTTAATGCAATTATTAAGCAGGTATTGCTTTATCTTCCTATTCCTTCCATGTGCGTGCCATTAATAAATAATGACTGTATTGTGCATTTTTAATATGAGATGCCCAAGGCTTCACTAGCTTGTGCAAGGAAGAGAGAGAAATCCTCTCTCAGCTTACAGCTTCAGCAGTACCTCAGTCCTTCCAGGCTGAACTGAATGAATAACTGCCCATTTAAGCTGTGTAACAAACTTTAGCCAAATATTCTGAGTTTCAGAGCATGTCTCCGTGAGGAGTTACAAGTGTGCACAGATGCACCTTCACAGGACCAAACACTGCCTTAGTGACACAGTTCACAAGCATTACTCATACAGCTTAGCATTTGACAAATAGCTGTCTTCTAGGACAAGTAACAGAAAGTCTTAACAATAATTACAGAGTGTATCTGCATGACCAAACCAATCCCAAGTGTCATATCATATGATCCGGGCAATAAAGAAATCAATGAAACATGTCATTTGCTCTTTTCTGCACAGATCAGGAGCTTTGTAATTCAATACTACTGACAACAACTTCTTGCCCTTGCCAGTCTGCCTCTGGAAAGGCCAAGCCTTTGTGTGCCCTCAGCCTGCACAAGGCTCCAGCACATCTGGCCTGTGGCACCAGAGCCCCAGCCCAGAAGCTGCCCACTGAGAGAGGTTTGTGAAGGGACAGGAGGGAAGTGCAGTGACACATGGCCACAAAGGGCAGAGAGCACAAGAATGCTCTGTCCTGGCCCTGCTGGCAAACAAAACCTTGCCAGCACTTGCAGTGCAGTAAGCTACAAGCTAGCCCATGGCATTGCCTTTGTGGCCAGCCCTGAAGGAGCTGCTGGAGGAAGCCCATTTCTTGGCCTCTCAGTGTACAACAATCAGCTCAGTGTCACTCAGTGACTGATTCCATCTCCCAGTCCTGCTGCACACTCTCCTCTCTGGGGATGACAAGGGTGCTGCTGGCACTGCTCAGAAGGCCACCTCGGGCTGCCAGCATCTCCTCCCTCAGTGGCTGGCCACGTTCATCCAGGAGCCTCACAGCAGAGTGAGGACATCCTGACCTTCCCTGCCCTGGCTGCTGGAGGTGCAGGAGCTGGCCAGGCCTGTGAGCTGTTGACAGCTCTCACTGGGTCACTTGAGTGCAGGTGTTTAGAAGTGATCTGTATCACTGACAGGGCCAGGCCTGCTGAAAAGCCAGGCACTTCAAATATGACATTAACATGTGCTTCTAGTCATCATCTCTAAAAGGTTTTCCTCAGATTCTATTGGGAATCATTTGAAAGGTATGGTTTATGCTCAGAAGCTATAGGCTACCAGGTGCTTTTAACCTCTTCTGACTGTTTTTTTTCTATTCAGACTTTGTTTCTCCACTGATTTAAGCTCCACAGTTTAATGACAAGTGGCCAAAGAAAAAAACAAACAAAGAACAGAAAAAGTATTTCCAAGAAAAATATAAAGAAACATTTCAGGGGTTTAGTAGGAAACAAAACTCCTTTTAAAACTACTATTACCAAAGCATATATATATATTACCCAACAGTAACAGATAATAAGATCTTCAAGCAGGTAATAATCTTGCCAAAAACACATGCTGGGAAGCCTAAGAACTTCTGATAAGCAAGTTCACACTTGGCCCAGCTCCTGTTGTAGAAGAGGCAGTGTGGATTAGATCAGTACTGGACTAGCATTACTAAATACAGAGGTAAAATTATAGCCTTATCCAATGTACAAGTTAGGAGTAAAGTGCTGCTTTGCATACAGAAGCTGATCATTTCCTCCAGAAGATCTCATGAAAACCAGTGTAAAGAGTGAATCAAGAATTCAAAGCAATTCCTGCATGTCTTTTGTCCTAAAGCCCTATGGGCTGCAAACCATGGGCAGCAGTAAGAAGTTACCTCTCTCTATTAGTAATTGGTCTGTTCCAGGGAGAAAAAGCCAAATCAGAAGAAAAACAAACAAAACCACCAATAAATCCCAATCAACCTCAAATATTGATTTCTATCAGGCATCAGAGCATCATTCCATTTAGAACCTGGAGTCAGTGCTGACAGATCCCCAGACACTAGCTGAACAAGTCCCAGAGCTCCACAGCCCTGAGACACTTTCTAGGCAGCTCCTGAAGGTTAATCTTTGGCAATACCTTTTCAATTTATCTGGAAGGGAGACTCTCCCCACATACATCCTGCTCAGGTCCAGAGATTGCAAGATAGTCAGGGACCCAGCAATAGAAATTCCACAGAGATAACAATCCTGCACTCTGCCAGCTCCAACAGCAACTGCCAGAGCTCAGTAAAGAGAGCAGAAAACTCCCAAGCCTTAGTGAGCAGAGGCTGCACTTGTCTAGTTTGAGCTCCCTTCCCCACTGCCACAGCACAGCTTCACAGCCATTGCTTTCATAAAGAAAGAAAACAGCACTCAAATATTTTATTTACGACTCTGTATTCCCAAGTAAGGGTGGAAGGGAAGGAGAAGTGCACACATCTAAATGTAATGGGTAATTACTGTGCAAAAACACACACAAAGGAGAACTTGAACTCCTGGTGCACAATTTGTTTCAGAAACATGTTAACAATGTGGGACAAACCTCTCCATGCCACTTGTAAGGCTAACTCTCCCAGGCATGTTCCAAGGCCAGGAAAGGAGGTTAATGCTACAATGGCAGTCAGAAACATGCAAGTCAAAATACAATCCAGGAGGAACAAAGCACCCATACAGCCCAAATTTCAGCAGCACTAAATAAAATCCCACCTGTCAGTGTGTCAAACAGCTTGGCCCCTTTCCATTAGGAGACAAAAGTCACTTTTGTTTGTGTGTCAAATGTGCTCTGAGCAAAAGGGAAAGAAAAAAGGAGAAAAGCTTTTGGAGAGCAGAGACAGATCTGAAGATTAAAAACCCAACTGATAAATAGCAATCATGCTCTCCACCTTTATGCTCAAAAATAGCCTTTTGGCCAGCCAGATGTTACAAATATAGCTGCAGACACAGCTAGTGCACATCTTTAGCTATGAGTGATGCAGATACCACAGGCTGGAACATACCCTGCCACTTCACAGCTGCTCTGCCATACACAGATGGGACCCACAGGGCAATGTGTGAGGGCAGTGCCTGCCTTGCCATTCCCACCCTTGAGCAACAGCCTGGGCACAGCACAGTGAAATCCTTCTTCTCCCACACCTTTTACTGCCAACCTCCCCCATCTACCTCACTCAGGTATGAACTTCCCTGACAGGCTAGAACCATAGGAAAGCTATAAAAGCATTGGTTTTCTCCTCATCATGCTCTTTCCTCTTTTCCCCATGCCTCCACACCCTGAAAGGACTGGAAGAGGAAGAAAAGCAATGCTAGCCTGTAAGCACATGGCAGCAAGGAAAGGCAAGGGAAAGCAGACCTCCCTCACCCCTCAGGGCCCAGAGGATGCTGGTGGAAGCGCTGAGCACTCAGTACCTCTGTGCAGTGCCTCTGCCCATCTCTAAGTGGGGCTCTGCACACCACAGGCAGCACTCCATCTGCTGTGTTAATAGTGAAATCACAATTGTCTACCCAAAACTGTGCTTGCTTGGTGCCTCACTACCATTCACAAGTTTCTCTTGTCCTCCATGATCCACAAGATCTGCCAGACACTCTCCTGGTGCTCTTGGCTGTGTTTTTTCATCAATGAATTCACTAGTGCATTTCAAGCTGATGTTTTGTTTTCAAACCACAGCATAAAATCGTTTTCCATCTCCCTTCACACACACAGAGCTTCTCCTTCCTCCCTCTTTCCATATACAGTCTGGCAAGAGAGGGGAAAGGGTATTTGTTTGGGGTTTTTTTGGTTGGCTGCTTGCTTTTTACTTTTCCCATGCATCTGTTGTGGTTTTAGAGGAGTGCCAAGCATCTCAGCAAGCTGCGGAGCAGATCATTAGCAGCATTACAAGCCTACTGCCTGCCTGCCACAAACTGAGTAATACAAGACCTAAAAAAAATGCATTTTTCTAGAGAAAGGAAGGTATGTGTGCTCATCTACTCGCAGAGCAGTGTTTTCTGCATACCAGCCTGCTCCTTGATCAGTAAGCAGTGTTTTGGTTTCATTGCTGCTGCTGAGTGAACTGCACTGATGGCTTCTGCCAAAAGAGAAAGCTCAGGAGAGGACAAGCAGTCAGAATGAAGTTCTAACCCTGTGCAGGTTAGGATAACCATGTAACTAACATCTGTGTTAGAGCCAGAGGAGTCAGCAGTGCGCTGCAAAAAGCTCTTAATTACATCTTCCAGAAATGAAGCCAAGAGACAAAGCAGTTGCTGCTGCTTATTAAATAGAGCTTCTCAGCTACACTAAATTAATTCCTCAGCACACTGCTCTCCACACCCTGCTTTATAGGTCCCTGGTGATCCACAAGCTCAGACCTAACAGTCTAAAGGACCAGGTCTGAGTCAAGTGCTTTTAATTAAAACCTGAGCAGAAATGCATAGAGCCCCCGTGCCAAAGGCAAAGGGTGAAGAGTGCCCTGTTGGCCCAGGAGCCATGGTCCCAGCATGGTGCCAAAGGCTGCCGTGAAATGTCACCTGGCAGGCTGAGAGGTCTAAGAAAGGACTGGGCTGTCTAGCAGACATCCAGGGGTGGCTTTTCCAAACCACCTGAGCCATAGCCATACAGGAGCCTTTCCTGGGCACCAGACAAAGGGCTGGATCCTGCCAAAGCTTCTCCAGGTCCAGTGCCATGCCATTGCTACTGCCAAACAACCTGAAGAGGAACTCTCAAAGATGCTCTGAGATAACTTAAGAGAAACAAGAGTAAAAAACCAGGAGCTTTGTTCTTCAAAGCCTGAACAAGCTTTTACAGATGAATAGCAACTGCTGGTGTGCTGCAAAGAGAAGAGCCAATGCAAACAATTCTCAGTCTGTATGTACACAGCATGGATCAGCTAAATCACTCCTAACAGACACAGCACTTGATAGCTGGAATTGCACAGATTTTCACACGAGCACTACAGCACCCTGAGCATCAGAGCCTGAGCCTGCTCCCACATCCCAGCAGCGCCTGGGGAGGGAAGAGTTAAAACTGCTACTCTAGCTCTAGTATTTTAGCCACTAGGATATGTTCCCTACTAATCTCCTGTTGGTTCTTAAATATTGATTCAACAGTGTTGGTTGCTCCAAGGCTCCTATCTGCAGAACTCGAATGAAGCAGGAAGTATTTCAGCTTAAGGTTGAATTATCAAGTCCTTTCAGGATAGAGGGAGAGCAGGAAACAGCAACACATTCTGTAATTCAGCCATTCCATACTGCCATGATAAATATTTAGAAATTCCAAGAGTCTCTAAAGCAGCACAGTATCAGCATTCATCCCTTCAGGGTGTGAGATGCAGACTGCTGCTCCACAGGGAGTTTTATCTCATGGCATTTTCGTCCTGCATTCCACCTCCCTGTCGCCAACCAAATTGTTTCCTGTTCCATTGTACAGAAGACCAAGAAAATGTTTAGTAGTCACTATCTGCTTTTAATGCACACTGATAAAATAACCTAGGGCATCTAATAGATCTGCTGTTAACTGTAGGAAGTCAACAGGGTCACAGAAGGTCCAAAATGCCATATTTTTACACCTAGTGTTTAGAAATGCTTTAACATGGATTAGAATTGCTTCATTTCCATAGTAAAAACTTTGCATTGACACTTCCATGGGTCTGGAAAGCTTTGCACACTTAAAGAACAGTGTCACACGATTCCAGAGGTGGTACTTCATTTCCTCTGCCAGGAACAGGGCAGCCTGGGCTCCATCAGAGTGAAGTATGATGGACACTGGCATGATCCTCCCCTCCTGGCAGGGGCAGTTTCTCCAACTGGGAATCACGGAGCACCAGTGGGGAAACAACACACACTAATTAGCTCCTGAAGCACCAGTGTTCTACAGCAGCAACACCCAACAAAGCTCCAACACTGGAAATCAGAGCCCTTGGTGCAAAGAGTCCTTAGAGGCTCGTGCCTCCTCCTTGGCTTTGGAGATGGCTGCAGCCAACGTGGCTTCTGCTGAGCGGAGTCCCTGACCTCACAGCTCCTGCATTAGCAATTGTCACACTAACCAACACAGAGTCACTGCCTAACACCACAGCCAGCGTTTGGGTTCCTGCTCAAGCCATAGACCAGCTCTCCTCCCGACACTGCAGCCAGAGCAGGAGAGAGGAAGCACTCCTCCTGCCAAAGGACCAGGCTCTGGCTGTGTGCACCTGGAACAGAGATGGGCACCACTCTCCTAAAAACCTCATCAACTCAGAAGCTGGAGACATGCAAAAATCCAGTGATGTCTGCTGAAAACAGCAGCAGAAAGCAGCATCAATCCCCATGAGCTGGAGGTACAGCCACGTCCCAACTGGGCTGTGCTAATAATAGTGCCCGAGACAGGAAAAACAGTTATCACACTGCAAAGGCTGAGTTATTCCCACAGAACACAACGCCTGAGCAAGTCCCACAGCACTCCTCCTGCCAGAGCAGTTTTATAAACATAACCTAGCCAGTGCCATATGCCAGTGCACTCCCTGAAGAGACCCAGGCTGCAGCACTGCCCTCCTCCTGCCAGGGCAGCACAGGCACTCCTGGGGCTGAGCCAGAGCTCTGCATTCTGCAAGGCTGACACAGGGCATCAGCCCCCAGGAGTCTCCATCTGCCTCGAACAGAACAGTTTAGGGATCAGCCACATCAAGAGCAGAGCAGGATGTGGATCTGTGCATGAAACCACTGCTCCAAGAGCATCATCCCTACACTGAGCCTTGGTTTGATGCCTGCAGGGCATCTACGTATTATTTTAGAAGAGGTGATGTTCAGATACCCACTTGTAGTCCAAAAGGTGACAAAGGGACACTGTCCTAATTTGCTCCAAGAGGAGGGAGTGTGTGCACTATCGGTTTCTCTGCCAAGGCAAAAGCCTGCATGTGGCACATGAAGATGTTCTCTTTCAAGTTTGATCATGCTAGTAATATGCAGACAAAGAGGTGGCTTCCCTCCCATGTGCATCCAATGTTCTCCTTCCCACTAAGGAAGTCACAGCTGCAGAACAATCCAGAAGCAAGAGCAGGCTGCTACAGATTGCTATCTGTAGAGTCTGTATTTCACATCTTATTGCTGTAGAGAGCTGGATCCACTGCACTAGCCAGCCCAGGATGAAGCTTGGCCCATTTTTCACTTGCAAACAGATGGCTCTAGTCAAAGCCTCTGTAAATCAGTTCCAAAGTGTCATATTTTCACATACTCCCCATGCTCATCACCCATCTAAAAAAAAAAACCAACAAACCAAAACACTTAAGAAGTGACAGAAAAGGGGAAAAAAAATATGGAAGGCTAAGTTACCTGTCCTGGCTCTTAGACTCGGTAAGCTTTAATAAGGAACACCCAATCTACCACACTTGTATTATTGTTATTACTACATTTAGCACATGACCTGACAAACACTTCAAATCTTTAGCATTAATCATCCATGGGAAAGAGCTTTAATGTTGTTCCAAGTAACTCATCTGTGCAACACAAACCAACTAAGAGTTATAACAATGCAGTTCACCATGCATAAAATGTGGTATCTAATAACACTTCCATAAACAGTTAACACTTCTCTGCCTTATCTCTTAATAATTTCATGCATCTTTTGTGTAAGAGTTTCCCACAGAGTGCCATAAGGAAATAAACCAGAGAAAAGAAAGAACATGAAAGTTAGGAGATAAACCACATCTGATTAATAGTCAAAACCAGCAGTGCATATAGCAGAGCCTCCAGATTTCACTGCCTGCCAGGAAAGCAATTTCTCACTCTAAACACAGCATTTAAAAAACAATTACAATACATTTCCATGTTGAGAGAAGTAACAGTAATTAGAACCCTGCAGCAGAGCTCCATTTCAAGGATGAAGAACTAGCACTGAAAAGATGAAGATCCTTTAAATCAGCCATTAACAAAACGATTTCCTTTTTGCCTTCCCACTTGCAGAGTGTTTTAAAGCTAGTTCTAAATGCTGTGAGACAGGATGGGCAAATACTAACACATCTAGTAACCAAAATGTCAGTGAAGGAAACAGCATGGACAGGCCAGGAAAAAATCTGGACACTTAAGCTTCCTTTTATTTATAGGTTATGCTTACAAAGACACACACACACCTGGGCTTAAGTTGTTTAAGTGCTTCCACTGGCATTTCTAGCAAACATTTTGATCTGCAATTTTACAGCAAACAGACAAAAATGATACCTTAAATAAGCCAATTTAGCAAGTATGTAGCTTCTGCTTTTATGCACATCTGCTTAGGTTGTACAGACTGCTTTGTGTGGGCTGACAGCTAAAGACAATCAGCACTAATTCCCAGAGATGAAGCATCTCCAATAAGCAGCACCAGTGCCCTGCAAACAGCAGCCCAGTGACAGCCAAAGCACAGGCTGCTAGGGAGCTTAGTCTGCAAAGGGAGCTGCCACTGAATTAGTGCAAGTGGCCTAAGGATATTAAGTGCTTCATTGCAGTTAGGGTCTGACCTTACACACCAGAAGGGGCCTGGGGCAGCAGCCCCTGTGCTGGCAGTGTCCCAGCACATCCCATGCAGCAAGGAACCAAAGGGCACCTAGGCCAAGGTCCAGGCACAGCCAGGCTGCCACGGGCACCTTCAGATGCTCCTCTGCAGCTCATAGGCAGAGGGAATGAAAGCCACTTCAAAAAGCTTCACAACTCTTTGTGAAGGCTTTGATTCATACCAGCATTCCATTCTGGGAAAAGTTCCTCCTCAAATATTAAAGACAAAGTTTTGTTCATCCTTCCACATTCCTCACAAACCCAGAAGTTCCTGCCTACTTAAAAAAAAATCAGTCATAAATTAAAATTTAAGCTTTGTTTAATTAAAGTTCAATTGCTTCCTTGCCTTGAAACGTAATTGTTTTCAATATATTGTGCTTGTGACCTTTAAATCTTCCAATTATTTACACTCCGTGGTGTTAGAAAGCCACACGTTTCACTCTTAACAGTGCAGCCTGTGAACATGTTAACTCCTAGCAGTAAATACACACAGAACATGTCACTAAGAAAGATACCCCTCCTGTAAAAATGTTAACATTTGCTTACAGAAGCAAAGTCAACTTTAATCTGTACTTGCTGACAGAGAGGATAATATACTGCAGACAATTCTGTTGTAGCCACGGCTCTCGCTCGATTGAACTTGCTTTGGCTTCCAATTTTAACTGCTCCTTTGTTTCCTTTTAAATCAAACCCTTCTTGGATTAGAACTATTCCAGTTTTATTAAGGAAACCACAGAATCCATGGAAAAATTGCCCTGTGAATGAAGGCAGGTTTTCATGCTAGATAGTGTTACTTGTACTTTTCAAGCGTTAAATTGCACACTATTGCTGTTCTTAGCTGACTGAATCTCCACTGACACTACCAATTGCTGCCATTGATCAGCTGTGGGTCACTGCTGGCAGATTTTGACTCCATGCTAATCATCAGATTGCCAATTATTTATTTTAGGCTGAAGCATTGGAGAGAAAGTTCCAGTCCTTTGCTTTGATTTATTTAGTATAAATAAAGAATCCCCTACACTAATATTTATAGAGGAATTCTAGTGCAGTACCTTAACCACAAACCTAAGGCAGCAAATTAGAAGTAATAAACTACTTACACAATTTAAACACAGTTAACAGTACAGGATTCTCCAAAAACAACCCCAAAGTTTTGGCCTTCCTCTGACTTGTATGGCATTAAAGCTTCATTAGCATCCAGAGTTTACAGCCTGACTTTCTGATGAGTGTTTCTCATCACTGAAAGCTATTTCATACTGAAACAGTGCAGCAGCAAACACAGGAACACTGGAAATGCAATTACTCACTGGAAGGTGCAGGATTCAGGAATGATGCTCTGACATCTCTAAAGGTGACAAGACCAAAAAGCCACACACAGCACCTAAAAACCACTGAAATCTGAACAAAGCTGAAGCATCTGACCGAGAGCAGTAGCAGAACGCTGGAGGCATGGAATGCTGCCGAGCTCCGCAGTCCCATCCAGGACTCCCTTTGGATCAGAGCTCACCACAAGGCACTCAGGCTCATTTGCCTTCATTACAATCAGTGCAGCCAGCTCCAGGAAAATCTGCACAGCACAAACCTGAAAGGACTGACAGAATTTCTCAGAGTTCTCCCTGATCAGCTCTTTCCATGAAGCTGTACCTTTTGGAACCAGCATGTACAATTACATACCATTTTATTGCAGATGAAACTGCCATTGTAATGAAAGTTTATACAGGGAAGAGATTACAGCACAGAATAGATTAGTATCACAAATAATTAGCATCCTGTGTTATCCTCCACTCAAGGCAATTTTCAGTCTCAGTTCTCAGTGGCATTGGCATTTTAGATGCTGTGGTTTTAGTGAACTGACTGAAGCTTTCCCTAGCTCCACAGACTCAGGGCTGCTGAATGTCTGCAGTGTTTTTGGGAGTATATTTTAGAGCTTGGCAATTAAATTTTACTGCCCAGCTAACTAAATACATAGGTTGCCTATGCCCTGTAATTAAAACACATCATTTCTGGAGGATGTTATTTGCCACAGTTTGAGAGACAAGTTAAAAGAAAAATATGACACCAATACAAAATTAGAAGAGCTCCACAGAACTCACAGCTCATTACACAGACACATAACAAAGCTTGAAAAAAAAGTCAGGAATATTAAACACATTAAAAACCTTTAAAGCAATGCTTCAAACTTCCAGCATCCTTTAATTTGTTTTTACATCCTCGTTTGATGCTGGATCCTTTGTTCTGATGCTATGCCAGTGAAATTGCATCACTGTGGAGCAACATTATGCAAGAATGTCTGGCTAAAATTAAAATGCTATTTCTCAGCATCCCAGTTACAGGAAAAACTCAGCACAGGCATTCCTAATGCAATTATGCAAGCCAATCGAGTCAGTGAATGCTTAATGAAAAAAGAAGGTGATGGAAGCTGCTAGGGATGGCTGCATGGGAAGGCAAACCACAGACTGCTCGTCCTGTTCTCCAGCCACACCGAGTGCAAGGCCACTGCCAAAGGTGCTCAACACAGCTCCCCTGCCAGGCTCAGGGATACAAGCTAAGAGCCAAGGAGTTCTTCATGCAAGGGCACACAGAGCTCAATTTTAACAAGTTTCCCAAGCAATCTGCTGCTCTGTCAAACATGCCTAACTGCTCTGCACAAGCTCCACGTTAGGGCACAAGCACTGACAGACATCCTCTCTCTCCAGAGCCAAGGCTTTCACACAAGCAGGGAATTCTCAGTTGTTCCCCACTTACAGCTCTTCATCATCTCAGAAGACACAAGAAATCCCCTGAGCAAGTGCGTTCTGCCTGCTAAAACACAACCAGCAGCACCACAGCAAGGCTGAACTGCAGCAGCACTATTTAACCCAATCAGAAGGCCTATCAATCAACACCAGATGCACACTGCTGACAGAGTAGACATCTCACCCACAGGACACACTCAGGGGAGACAAGATTCCTTCAAGATCAGTGCTATGAACAGAAAAAATTAACACAACAGATCCTAAACATCCCCAAATGACAACTCACTGTTTTCCTAACTGAAGCATTTTCCAACATGGCCATGCTGGACAACTATTCCCAACAGGAACAACATTTCTTGACACTAATGAAGTTGCAAAAAAAAAAACAAACCCCAAACCAAACAAACAAACAAAAAAACCCCACAACAAATCTCAGCACAGTTCTGAAGCTCATAGACTATGTTTCCTCTTCAGTTTCTCAAATGCTGAAGGAAAAAGAGCAAGTTGTGGATTCATCCCTGCTGCTAGTGTTGTGTCCCTGCTGCTCCTGGCAGCTCCAAGGCTGGCTCTCAGTGCCACAGCCCCTGACAGCAATGCTTGCTGTGCCTGACACTAGCTCGGGGCTGGGTTAGGCTCTAAGAAAAATAAGCAAAATCCCTGTCAGCACTGAAAATGCTGTGTGCCTCTTGCTTTGCCTGCCTGTGACACGCCGAGGAGCTGAGGCACAGAGCGCAGCTCCGCACAGCTGAGGCAAGGGGAGAGGAGACACACGGAAAGCTCACAAAGCACAGAGCCAAAGTGCCACAGAACAAAGAGCAAACCTAGCCTTACTCAGCAAGAAGGCGAGACACATGCAGGCACACACACAAGCCCCCAGCACTCCTAAGGGAATAAAAAAGAAACTCTGCTTTGTTATGCAAACACACCATGCCCAAAGGGAGAAAATGAACGTGCTGGCCCTCCCCGGAAAGGACACCACAAGCAGCTAACCCCTCACAAACACTCCTTCCAGGGAGCTCTGCCTGAAGCAGCAGTCCGTACAGCACTCGGTCCTGAGAAGAACTGCAGGCAGAGTTTGGCAATTGCTTCTTTACAAGTTACCATTTGTTCTGCTAAGCCAATTGATCTGAACAATCAGTGCCGCACACCTATCACTGCTCACAGATCCCATTCCTGGTGTTTGGAATAGCAAATCAGTCAATGGTTTCTAAAAAGACAGAAATACAAGCACATGATTCCTTCCAAGAATTCCACATGCCTCCATGGAAGCCTGTTCAAAGGCACAATAAACATTTTAAAACATCATCTATCAAATTAATTTAATACTCAGCAGGAAAAAAACAGATTAAGATCGTTTTGTGTTATTACTCGTCCAATAAATCCCATGCATTTCCCTCATTTAATAGCAGAGCTTTTCCAGGGCTGAAACAGCGGAAGTTGCATCACTGTTATATCAGTATTTTAATTGAAATTGTCACTTCCATTTGAAGATATTAAGTAAAGGTAAAAACCCCAAACAGAACACATGCAGATACACTCCTCCAGCTGCAGGAACAGGAATATAAGCACAAGGAAAAGCCTCCAGAAGTCAGAGCTATTACAGGAGCACTCTGCACTGTGTGTGATGATACTGAAAATGACCCAGACCCCTGCAGTCCCCCTGAGCTCAGGACATCACAGCAGCTAGCATGAGCTGCAACACTTCACAGCAATCAAACCTGCAAGAGAAAGCACACATGGCTTGGCTTTCTCAGCAGCCTGCTGAAGGGGGTGGATGGATCACCAAAACACCAAATCGAGGAAAAAGAAACACTATGTGAGAAACAAGTTGTTATCAAAACAGAAACCTGACAGGTATCACCAAGCTCTCACAGTTTTTCAGGAAACTGGGCTAGAAAGCATTTGTTTACAGAAAGTCAAATGCTAAGAAGGTCCATCAGGAACAGAAGTGGTGAGGCTAAGGCTCAGCCAGGATGGCTGCTCAGAGCTGCAACACACAGAAAGTGTCCTGCAACTGTAAGAAAACACCCCAGGCTGACTTTTCCAGCCTTGACAGAATTTCTAGGCTACTCTAGTCACACTATAATAATTTCTCAACTTCTTTTCTATTCTCCTACTATACCTTCAAATGCCAGGGCTTGAGCAATGTTTGACATCAAAGCCTTCCATTCCACTTTCTACTCTGGCACTGTCGTACTAGACAATTTTAGATGCAGATGAGCACACAACAAAATATGCTAATGCCTAGATGACTGAAGCAGTTCTGCACTTGTTAATTTTGTACTTAAATACTAAGTCAAATGCTGTGCTGCATTTATTAAACACTTGTGCAGTGCTGTTTGCGTCACTGTAATAGCAAACGTAATTCGGGGGAGCGGAGCAGAGCAGAGTGCAGCTCTTTACAACACTGACATTTGAGCAAACCTGACCCAGGAATGCTTGCCTGACTGAGGACTGACATTTCCTTTCTCTAACTTGCTTAACCCAAAAGGGAAAAAAAAAAAAAAGGCATTCTGGCCAACTCCTGCAGTACCCCAAGGCAGCTGTAGATCACTTTCAGTTACAACTTGTGAATACTTTCTTTTTCTTTCTGTCTCTTTATTTTGACATGCATATCATGTTAGCTGATTTCAATCATGTTGCATGAGCAGATGACATACCTTAAGATTAAGTTTTGTCACCTGGGACTATTCCAGAGATTCAGTACTTTACAGCATCTCCTAGCCCTCTTCCTCCTCTCTGCGCCCACGCTATCAATAGTAGCTTTCTTCCCTAGCCGATGCCTAACAGCAAGCTGTTCAGGGCTGCAGCTGATACAAGGCAGCTTGAAATGTCATTCCCCCTGCTTCCCTTCCAAGAGGAGCTCTCCGAGTGCACAAGGCTCTGCTGCCATCTATTTGACACAAGGAACACAACGCCACAAATCCCACAGCTGGCTTGGCCTCCTCTTTCCCCAGCTCTGCCTTCCTTGTCCCCACAGCTTTCTCTTCCCCTGCAGTTGCTGAGAGAAGAAATCTACAAAGGAGGTTTTTGAGCACTCCTCCCCACATGCAGAAATCACCTCAGCAATTGCTTTTGCACTTAAAACCAGCTACAATTAGAGCAGAGACTTGGTTAGTGACCATTAAAATGCAATTGGTGTTCTAAACCACTCTTCCCTAGAAAGAGAATCCAATCTAAACTTCTTGCATGCATAACCTCAAACAAGAGGCCAGGCCTAAAGTTTGCTTTCAAGCAATGATTTTAAGATTGGTGATTTAATTATGCAGCAGCAGAGCTCATGGAGAGCTGAGTATCAGCAGCTATCCCAGCCTAAGTGGGGCCATGGCACTGAGCAAGCATGCTCTGCTGGCCATCCCCTTCACCAGGCTCAAAACTCAGACCTTGGAGCAGAAGCCACACACGAGCTACGAGATGGAGGAGGTGCTGCTTTGGCCATCACCAGGGTCCCAGAGGCAAACAGCACTTCACTCAGCACACTGCTCAGCTACACAGAGTCCCTCACTCACATTCGTGAAGCATCCTGCAGGAGACACCACTGCAGCTGCCAAAGCCTCCAAAGGAATCTAGGGATTCCTGACAGCATACACTCTGCTCTTTCATCACCAAGCCCTATGGAGAAGCTCTGTTTCAGGGCTCACTCTTGTCCTTTGCACATCCCTGATTCAGCACTCCGATAACTCACTTTTTCACAGGGTTGCTTTGGAGACACTTCAGTAACATCTGAGTAGCAGTGGGCTGCAGCATTCACCACAAAACAAAAGGAAAGATCACAATAAAAACATAGCAAATGATTAACAAACTATAAATAAGGTCAAAAAGCGTATCAACTCCTGTGTATTTTTTCTCTAGAGAGGGAACAAATACCCTGTCTCAGATCAGGGCTGGGGAGAGGAGAAGAGCTGTGTGGGAAGGAGGGGGGTAGGTGAGGGGAAGAAGAGAGCAAGGTGGAATTGAAGGGCACAGACAACACTAGTGTGCAGCAGCAATCATGAGAGCTCTTCTGTGGTATTAAAGCACACCCAGCAGTGTAACACCTTCGTTTTCTCATGGGTATTGACATAAACAGTGCTTGGCTCAGGGAACAATTTGTGAGTGCTTGTATTTGCCAGCACATACCAGTACCACTGAGTGTTAGTCCTTGCCCTTCGGATGTATTCATAACACTTGCAGTCATAATACATATATTTAACTATTAAAGTTAATCTGTTAAATACAATTAATAGCTGCACTAAGTTCCTCAGTAATGCCTGGTTTTAAATCTCTTTAACAATACAAGCTGCAATTAGAGGGATTGTGTCAATTTGCCATAAACATTCAGAGGACCAAGTGAAGAGACAGACCAAATTCCAGTTGCTCACTGTTCCTGCAATTAGCTCCCTTTGCCAGGCCACACACAAAATCTGTTTGAACAGGTACTGCAAATATTACAGGAAAAAGAACCTGCCCAGAATAACTCAAGTGTAAAGCTACCCCAAACCCTGATTGCTTGAAAGGAATCAGGTTACTGGGAGAGCTGAAGCTGCAGGCAGCAGAGCAGCACACACAGACACCAACAGAACACTCAGAGGTTGACTGTGTCCTGTGTGTGCTCCATAGCCCCAGGGACACAGCAGCCTGAGCTACACTAACACTGCTCAGCACCTTGCAGCACCAGAGCCTGGCTGCCAGAGGACAGCAGCTAGCCCAGCTAATCAGTGTTGCTGTGTCTCTACAGCCCTGGCTAAGGACCAGGAGCCCATCCTGTGAGCACTGTGCAGCCCCTGCTGCTGTGCATGAGGCTGTGTCCAGCTGCCCAGGCACAGGAGAGGGACCCCAGCAATGCAGGGATGCTCTGCTCTCAGGGGCAGGAACACAACTCAGGTCTGCAAACTTGCTTCTTGGCTAATAAAATGAACTGTCATACATGCTAAAGTAGAAGTAATTCTAGATCTTGTTGAGACAATAAAATACTCTATAAGGCATAACTATACATTTTCTAACTCCATAAAATCAAGGTCTGCTAAGCTTGGTTGTACCCATGAGTAACTCCTACTACATCTCTACAACCTTCTATGACCCAGTACAACCTGAAGAAGCAAACTGAGCAGCTGTGCCACTACAGGCAGACTGGACTAGGCTATTTAATATGACTGCTAGGACAGCAATAGCCATAGGGCCAGAGACATTTCTGCACTCCTGTGTTTAGCTGATCAGTGCTGAAAGCAAAAAATCTTTTACTAAGGTTACACTGCCTTTTTGCTTCAGAAATCCATAAAAAATATTTACCAGCTTCACCAATTCAATACAACCCAAAACAAAAGCCCTTACAGCACAGTCAAATACTGATGAGATCACTTGCCCTTCAGAAAAATGTAACTACTGAAACACTGGGCAAGAGGAGACAGTTACATCATTTTAGTCAACCCAGCATTTGGGTAATGGCTTTTCAAGACATTCCGAGAGGGATGAGTGTACAGAGCCAGGGTTAGCAGAGCTTAGGTTAAGCCACCTGCATGCTACCTACACACTGGAACAACTCTTCACAATCCCTCCCAGGAAACCTCATCAAATGATAGCAAGTCACGTCCAGCACCAAAAGGCAGAGCAGCAGGACAGAGGAAGACAGGACACAGAAAATGAGGCTGAACTGTTCCCTCAGCAGCTCTGAGGCGAACGTGCTACTGTTTTGTGAACACCAAAGGGAGAAGCAGCACTGCAGAGAGCTAATCCTCATTCCTCACCAAGACAGGCAGGAATGCACACAGGGTAATTTGTTCCTACTGATGATATCATTCTGTTAAGTGCAGTGATTCCAATAAGGAGCAGGTCTCAGTCTTCTGTCACTTTCTCCCATGCACAAGCTCAGATCAGCCTCTCACTGACCCACTTGATGAGTCACAGTCCTCACTAGCTATGATTCACAAAGCATCCTCTCTGACAGTGTTTCCCAGACTCCAGTGGGCCCATTCCAAGAACCAATTTCATCTTCATTGGTTTCCTGTAGGAAACCAGACCAGCTTCCTATTATTTTATTTTCCTTCACTTCAGCATGGCTCACAAGCTAACTGGAAGGGAGAGTGATAGAAAACTTCACCCTGCACAAACACAAGCCAACATAAACACCACCAAAAACATGCTGGAGACGTCACTGCTTCCAAGCCATCAGAACATGAAGCAAGCTAAGATTAGCAGTTCTGTTCCCTCTCTCCCCAAAGATGAGACACACAGGCAAAAACAGCAACTTTACACAACCCAAGGTGTACGTAGTGTCTCTGCTGAAGACAGTCACCCCTGACAGGAGGCCAAGTTCTACTCCCTCATCTAACCCCAGGAGCTGTTTTCAAGTAGTAAGCCCTGCTGGCTGCTTTTAAGCCCTCCTGATCCCATAGCCAAGTGCCCCAGCCAGTTCCAGAAGATAAATGCTGGCACACCTCACCGTGGCCTGCAAACAGGCAGCAAGGTTTGCTGCTGCAAAGCAGGAGTTCAACTGCCTTCTGGAGCACAGCTGCCCTTGGACTCATGGCACCTTGGACTTACAGTGCTGCCCCTGAGCTAACAGAGCCAGCCAGGCTCATGGCCAGTGCACAGCAAAGGGACTAAGTCAATCATGCAAGCAATCTAAAAGCAAAAGGATTCCCATCTCATCCCTACATTCCACTGTTTGCTACTACCAACTGCAGACTCAAGATGATTTCCTCTTGCTGAGTTTCAAGGCTTAAAGGGACAGAGACAAGCCATTGCTCTTTGGAGGCAGGCTGTTCTCCTCCTCCTCTCATTCAAAACATCACCACCCCACACTGCTGTTCACACATCTCTGCTGCAACTATTAATGAATTCCTTTACACTTACTTGGCATATTTATCTAGAATTTCATTTTACATTTTGACCTCAATAAATCTGTTTATAGTGCCTTATTCTCTAGGAAGAAAACGAAAACCAAACTGATTTTCACAAGGCTTAAATTCTCCTTTCAGGCAGGGAACACCAGCACCTCAGCACACTGCCACCTTGCACACAGCAGGAACAGACATGGAGCTGAGATACCATCTCTTTTAATGACCATTTGCTACCTGGCCATCAGTTTCAGTTTGTAATCATGAAATGGAGCATGTAAGAGGTTTTTGTAAGTAAATAGAGGTCACTTGTTAGTAAACTGAGCTTTCCCATCATACAGTGACATAGCTTAACATACACAAAACACAAAATAACCCACTCTACTATTCATTTCCTCCCCTTAGCATGTAGCAGTACTTGCAGGGTCAAGTCACTCATCTTCAACAAGTCCTTTCTTTGTGTTTCAGCTTCTATAACTTGGTTTTTCCAACCCAAACCCCAGAGATGTTATAATCCTTCAGGTAGTAGCAAAGCTGTTCCCTTTATTTGTAAGGCAGTCTTTCCAACAGCAGCTGGATGAAAACTGGCACAGGAGCAGTCTCTCGAGCAGTGACACCCTCAGACACAGCGACTGTAGTGCACATCTGTGATGTGGTTCTGAGCACTGCTTGCCCCAACACCACTGCCTCACCTCCAGAGGGACTGCTCAGCAGTGACCTCTGCAGCACCAGCTGTGTCACATGGCAGAAAAAACAGCTCTTAACCTGTGAATTTGTGTGATATTGACCATTTAACCTCACTTACTCTGACCCCTCAATGCCCAAGTGGGCAGCCTGATGCAGGAGCTCAGCAGCACAGCAAACAGCTCCCTCCCCTCGACTGAAGGCAGTGTTTATGTGCTGACCCAGCAGCTGCAAGAGCTGCAGTGCAAGGCAGCCCAAGCAGCACAGCACCAGCACCCCTCCCCAGGGCCCAGAGCCAGCAGCTACTCACCTTGACATGGCTCTGAGCTCCCAGGTTGTAGATCTCAGTGGGTTTGACTTCATTGATGATCTTCACCAGGCAGGTGCTGTCTGTGAGATCACCATAGTGCAGCTTCATGTCTTCAGAGGAAGAGCACACAGTTAATACAGTTGAGTCCACATCAAGAAGGCATTCCAGTCTAAATCCTAGTCTAGCTTTAGAATCTAAGTAAACATCTATTGGAGACAGTTAAGGTTTATCATCAGCTGAATAATTTCTTGCCTGGGTTTTTTCCTGCTTTAGATACAGCAGAGTATTTAGTGCTGCTGCAGGGTAACAGATGACAGACTGTCTTTTCAATAGTCTGATTTACTGAGCAACTTCTGTATCATGTGCTTAACAGCTGACACTTCATGAACCCAGGTTAAGTTAGATCAATGCCATATACAGAATTAAAACACCAAAGCATTATTTAGTTTTGGGTTCCAGTCTCTTGCTCCAAGGTTTTTTTACTCACTTCTTAAGCATCCATCAATCCCTTCCTCCTCCTTCCCAAAATGCTGCACATGTTTAAGTTCCTCACTGCAGCATTTCACAGCACAACACAAATGCCTCATGTACCTACAAGATGAACACTGAGGGGACATCACAGTACAATCCACAGCATTTATTACTACTGCTTTTCTATTGACAGTAGATACACACAGAACACTGCAACCTCCAATGAGACATGCTCCACATTACAGCCCAAGATCCCAAAGGTGGTCACACAGCTGTTAGTGATCCTTTCCTGAGCTACTCTTAATCTGTGTGTGAAGAAGTAGGTAAGAGCATAAGACCAGCTCCTGCCCAAACTAAGAGCAAGCTGCAATGGATCATCAGCTCCTCCTTAGCTTCAGGCCCTGGCCTGGCAAGAAATTCATTCTGATAAGGACAGGTCTCATTTTCCTCTCATGAAAGAAAAATCACCCCAGCACACTGCCATTCACATCTCTGTTCAACAAGAAGAAACACAAAGGTTCCATACAGGCTGTGCTGGAACAATTCCATGTTTCACAGATCAAATGTCAAAACCTTTGGGTTTCAGTAATGTTATCCATCTAAAAAAACCAAGCCAGCCAGCAAGAGCTGGAGGGCTCACGTCAGGAAACACCTTGTCTTCCTCCTTGTTCTCCCTACATTTTTTTGTCTGCAGAGGTTCCATGTCTATAAAGATCATCTTGCAATGTGTAATCAGCTCCTCACAGGAAGAGCATACAGGGCAAAGCCAAAATCAGGCCTTGCTCACATCTACCACTATTGCATCTTTGCTTCCTCCAACACTGCCTCAAATCCCTTCATTTCCAAACAGTTTCTATGGAGCAGCCTTTCCTGAGACTCCAAGTCCAATTCCTCTTCCTCCCATTCCTATGGCTGCATTCCTCACTTAAAGGAAGAGGAGATAAGCAGGGGAAAACACTTAAAGCCTGCTTGCTTTTTCCTTTCTTCTGTGCCTTTCCTCCAGCATTCCCAAGCTACAGTGCCTTCTCAAATCCCTGCTCACACTGCCAGGGTGACCCTCACAGTGCACAGGCTCCTTCCTGAGCTCTTCTGCTTCCTTGGACCTTCTAAGGCACAAATGTAAGTCTTGGGAAATGGAGCTCTTACATTGTCCTTGATGGAAGCACAGGTTCCAGTATTCCTCATGGAGGTATTTTACTCCTTCTTACCCCTCTCAGTCAGAGATTTTAAGGGGCAATGTACAGTAAGTAGCAACTTTTCACAGCAAATACCACTGAAGTCATGTCACAAGTTACATAAGCTCATGAGGAAACAGAAGTGGAGTGCCTCAAAACAAACCAAACCAAACCAAACCAACCAGCCCTCAACATTTTACTCTTCTGACATCTCAGTGTTCTCAACCTCACCGTTTTTTGCAGCCATTGTCCATCTGCTGAGCTGTGCACTGTGCCAGCACTTCCCCAGCACAGCCAGTGCCTTCCTGGGCTCCTCTAACTCACAACCCCAGCAGGAGCTACACTTGCACCAGAGGAAAACCACCACTGTTCTTGTCGAGATAGAGCAGCTAGCTAACACAAGCAAAGAGAAGGGAAGCTTAGCTATCAAGGGTTTGTTGTTTATTTGGTTTTTTTTAAAACAACCAACCTTAAGTCAAGCACAGATTAAAAATAACCACTCATTAATAACATTTAGGTAGAGGAAACTGGAATTCCCTTCCTGCTCCCTAGGACCTTTCCCGAGCCAGCAGCACAGACTGAAAGACAGAGCAGAAGCAAGTCTTACTTCCTTCAATGTGAGCCTGGGGGTTCTTGTAGAGGTGCTCAATGCGTCCTGTGTTGAAGGAGCTGGAGCGCCGGACGATGCCATGCACCTGCACCAGGGGCAAACACAACAGGGACGTGCTCAGCACACAACAGCAGCAGCACCAAACCCACAGCAGCTTAGCTGGGCTAGCACAAAGGAAACCAAGCTGCAGCATCTGACTCTGCATCTTGGCCCTGGCCCTTCTGCCCAAAGATGACCCCATAGAATCTGATGGATCCACACTTGGCTGGCTGGGGTCATCACTGTCCTCTCTTCATTCCACGTTGACCTGAACCTGTGACAATACACCAGCAGGAACAAGCAGTGCTTGGGGGGTTGGTTTGGGGATTTTTGCTATGGTTCTTGACACAGCAAGCACGTTTTATTCCATCTGAAGTCTGAATCTTAACTGAGTCCAAAGGTGTGCACAACCCGAGTGAGAGTTTGCTGCTTGAAGAGTGACATTCTGGTGGCAAGATCTCTAATATAGCTAAATATCTTCATGGTTACAAGCCAAATTTGTGATGCCAGTTTCCTTGAATAAACCTTGTGCATGCCCAGCCACACAGGACAACAACCTACCTTGTGCTACAATGCAAGCACTGAGCTTTCCACAAGGGACTAAAATATTTCCATTTCGAGTATCAATGGGGAATCAGAAACATGGCCTCCCCAAAGAAATTCCCATCAAATAATGAATGATGATAAATGTTCAGGGTTATGTAGTTCAGAGTCCTATCAAAACAATTATTTATGGAACATGTGGATAACTTACAGGGACGTAAGGTTTATAGAGAAACTTTCAACAGAAGACACCTGCATAACAACTTCACTTCTGCCAAAGAAATACTAAGTTTGAGTACTCAAACATCTGTTTTGCTGAGTAAAAACCAGACTTTGCTATTTTAAAGCATCAAAGCACTGTTCTAAAGGAAGCTAACTGAACTGCTCTACAGCTCCCAGCAAAATGACCTCTTTTGGCTTCAAGTCCTGATGAGAGACTTGTTGAGCTCTCCACATTATCTCCCTCGGAATGAAGCTGTGCTGAGAGCCAGGTTGATGCTACAATTGCCCAGTAAGTCCAACCTTGCCAGCTCAAAGCCTGATGAAAGATTGTGCCTGCAAGAGCTTTGTGTCAGCTGAATGACTGCAATACCAGCACCTGGCCCATGAGGTGTGCCAGTGCAATCACCCCAGCACTTCAACAAGCTTCAAGCAAATCCAAGAGCCTGCTGCATCCAGGGATAACAAGAAAACATGCAAAACCAGCCTCTTTTCTTCTTCTCCCACTCCTTTTTCTGGTATGCACACACAAGAGAAAGAAAACTACCAAATGCTTAATCCATGACAGCAATATCACTGCAAAAAAGCTGATGAAAGGTGCCTTTGTCTGCATGGGACAGGTGAAATGCCAACTCTGTGACAAGCTAAAATGTGTGCAAACTGGTTAAGCTAGTCAAGAATGTAACATCAGTGGATTCCTCTCAATAGGGTTTGAACGTCAAACAGACTGACATCTTTTAGAAGCCAAATGAACCACTTTACTTGGGGAGGCAATCAGCTACCATGTGGAGTCTTGCCTTCAGTCCTTCAGGAAGAGAGGTCTCTAACTGGGGACACAGGAAAGAATTCCAAAGAGATGGAGAGTAGAGGAACAGGAAAACACACTCGCCCATGTAATTTTTTTATTGTGGAAAGGTTTATACTTCATTTTAGTTGCAGCCAGCAGTTCCCAGTTTCACTGTGGACTAGGAAAGCACATCTGCTTTTGCCTTTAAAGCAGCAGCAGACACCGTGCTGGCATCTCCCTTTCCCAAACAGGATGGAGAAACAGTAAAAGTTACCAGTTTACAGCTGAATTCAAGCAGGAGAAAGGGCAGGACAAGCAAGATGCACCATATGCAAAAGCATGGAAAGCCCAGACTGGCTGAGAAGAGACTTCCCACTAAGTTATGAAGCAGTATTACAACACAAGTAACAAAATTCAGTACTAGAATGAGCATTAACTTTTACTAAAAGCCCAGAAAATACTACATTGTGGGGAGATTCCTGTGACCACCCTTTCCTTCCATTATCAGCCTTTGTGGAAGCATCTTCCATGACCAAGAAGGCAAACATATGGCCACAGCAGTTCAAAACCCTCAAATCACACCTTGGTAATGTGATCATTGCTTTGCTGGGACACAAAATAGATGATTCTGCCAGGGAAAATTATGCAGCAAGAAGCAAAAAATCATACTCTCCATCTCAAGGAAAAGGTAAATGAAAATCACGTGCTAAGCAAGAGTACAATTAACCCAAGAGAAGAGTTGGAAAGCAGCACTACCAAAGTGTATTTGGGTTGTGGAGGGAGGGGGTTGCTTTTCAAACAGAGAAAGCAGAAAGCAAGGCTCTCATTGCTGAAGGATATCTGCCAAAATAAAACAGCCTCTGGGAGAGGTGGGGAGAAGAGAACAAACAAGATTCTGATTCTTTTCTGTGGAACATGGCATCATAAATTATTTCCCAGTTCTTTACAGTTGTGGCTCAGTCAGGTCACTGCTTATCAGAGCTGGCTGCAAAGCAGCTATACCCTGAGGAGAGGAGGAATCCACCAGTGGACAGCAGTGATAAATAGCACAATAAGCTGGCATGATTACAGGCCAGGCTGCACATTCCTCCCCACTGCTCTGATTTGTTATCTAGAGCCAGAGTGGAAAACACGCACAGGGAAGGACAGAGGCAGAGGAAGCTGGAGCTGCAGCATCCAACTGATTCCATCAGCCTGCAGCTGGTCACCCAGTCACTCACCTCATAGCCTTTCTCCAGCAGGAACTCGGCCAAGTACGAGCCATCCTGGGAAGAGCAAGAGAGGAAAAAGGTTAGGAACACAGAGAATGGGCCTGGGAGACTTGGGCTGGCTAAGGTCTCAAAAAGGGAAGAAAAAAACCATGCAGTGAGCTGACCTGGTAACAAGCAGATACTTTGATTTCTCAAGATTTATACACTGACCCCAAAATACTGCAGACTTTTTGGTTAATTTTAGATGAAGCAGCAGTATATTTTAAGATAACTTGCTTACAAATGCTGGTTGAATCTCTTCCCAAGTTCCATTATAAAGTGCCTGGGGACATCTGTCCAAAATAGCCCAGCCACAGTTACTGAATTTGAACTATTTTGGAGATGGAGAAGGAAGAACACTGCAGAAGCAGTGGTGCGAGGCTGGCACTGCCTGCCTCTGTCCTGCCACACGTGCTCCTCCCACCAGCAATTCTGTCTGCCAGACCCACTCAGCCTTCCCCATCACACTCTGTATTTGTACCACAGAACACCAGAAAAGCCATTTTTGCTTTTTGTATATTGCTGAGAGTTCGTTTTGTTTCTTCCTTCCTTCTCAATCCCTGTCAAACTTAGATCCCTAAACTCTCCAAAAGCAAATACTTCATCACAGACACACTAGGACACCTTTTCCTGCAATAAAATGGATTTGCTGGCATCACTCTTGCTAGGATTACCAGACACAGTAAGTCATATTATCCTTATAAATACACAGACACCATCAGAATGCCAGCACTTTCCCCCAGAAGAGTGCTCACTAAGCAGCTCAGTGAGCATCACCCACACTCAGTCTGCATCTGCTGAAATGGTTGTGCCTTTAACAGGTGAGAATCCCACCAGAGCCAATCCACCTGCTACTGGAAGACAACAAAACACATGAGATGCCACCTGTGCTTACATGCTTCAGCTGTTAGGTTTATCTGCTCTGCCATGATCATGGCCAGAAACATTTCAGTGCAAAACTAAACAGACATCTCTCTAGCCCTCTTCCTAAAAGCTGGTATCTCCAGAGAAAAGCCTCTCTCACCTCAGATAGAATGAACTTCTCTTGTCTCAGGCAGCCTAAGGAGAATTACAAGTTGAAGTAAGAGATTGGAGATGCCCTAAGGAGGCCCTAGAAGAGCAGCACTTGGAGTGCCAGCAGAGACTGCTTACTACAGGGATGGCAAAGCCCTGTGTCTGTGCAGCACAGCACAGTGTGGGGTACAGGGGAATGCTGATGTATGCTTACAACTGCAGTGTGACAAGAAATTAGCCAACAGCCTGAAACCAAGAAAGTAAGCCTCAGCTTACAGAGCTCTCCCACTACAGTGCCATAATGCAGCAGCCACCATCAGTCTGGGACACCAGCTGATGTGGAACAGGATGACCTTCTGCCCATCAAATGACAGGAACAAGACCCTGCTGAAAGAAGACATTACAAGAATATCCAGTGGAAACAGTGGAGAAACAGGCAGCAAAGTGAGTGTGGGACAAGGACAACTATCTTCAGGGCAGCTAGCTAGCTACCTTCAGGGCAGCTGCCATGTTTCTCATTAGAAACTCCTCCACGACTTAGGAGATGTGGATCAGAAGCAAGAAAACTTCCCACTTCTTGGTTGCTCAGTACACCACAATCAAGACATGAAATAAAAAGGAGGTGAAAGTGAGAGATGCAGAGAGTGCCAAGGGGATGATAAGAGAGGCTGTGATTCCCGCGGAAGCTGATGGGAAAGAGCCTGGACTAGGACTGAACCCTGTCACTAAGGTCTTGTTCTTCTCACCCGGGCCATTGCTCAAACTTTCCAGCAGCCCTGGAACACTGCGAACCTGCACTAGCTCTCGCTTCCTCCACGCTTCCTCCGCAGGCCAGGGAGCGATAGGGCAGAGCTTCCCAGGGAGTGGGAAGCAGGCTGGAAGAGCCAGCGTGCCTGGGGCTGGCTCTGCAGGCCCCGCGGGCGATAGCGTATCGCTCCCTGCTCCCTGCCCTTCCTGCCTGCCACGGCTGCCCCCGGGGCAAAGAGCAGCCTGCCAGCACAGCACAGCTCCCAGCCCTGCCTAGCCAGGGCCACGAGTAAGCCATACGATATAAGCTCTAGAAGAGATTTAAACCCTTAGCCATAGGGAACTGCACCACACAAATTCTGTTCTCCAAGCGACTGATTCCCACCTACGCTGCAAACAGACTCAGGAATCACTAAACCAGGAAAGGAATGCTAGAGGAACTAGGTGTTCAGCAACAAATCTCCATTCTTGTTAGAGTTAGCGGGTTTTGCTTTGTTTGAGCCACATGCTGTCACCCATAGCCATTCCTGGTTTGTATCCCAGTAGGGAGAGACCAGCATGAAGTGCAAGGTCCAATCCATTACTCAAGCACCCTTTATAACAAACCAGCAAAAGCCTCA
Source organism: Bucco capensis (assembly GCA_013396975.1). Taxonomy (NCBI): domain Eukaryota; kingdom Metazoa; phylum Chordata; class Aves; order Piciformes; family Bucconidae; genus Bucco; species Bucco capensis. The sequence continues at coordinate 222,169 of VWZO01012574.1, forward strand.
GAAGACAGAAGCAGGTCCCTTTGTGGCCAAAGCATCAATGCAAATGCCTTACAAACTGCCTTTAAGTAGGATTGCAGTGAGATCTGGCTCTGCAGAGATATGTCAGACCAGCCTGAATGGTCACAACAGCTTAACAAGACTGCCTCAATAAACCACCTCATGAAGAAGTTCCTCACCATCAGACTTGAAGAATCATTACCCTGTCCTCTGTCAAATAGTACTTTGAAAGCAGACATGGAGAATGATACTTCAGCTGCTTCCAAGACAGCAGCAGTTTTCCAGTTGCAGCTGCCTTACATGTCTGTAGAACTCCCAGACAAAAGGAAACAGTCACATAAACTGGAGTGAGGCAGCTTGAGGATGCAATATTTTACGGTTAATATAGCAGTTACTGTCACAAACTTCAATATGCTTTGACACACTATCAAGAAAACCTTTTCCAACAGAGTGAAGAAATTGAGCCATAAACAAGATTTAGCACTGTGCCACAAACATCTAGAATAAGAAGAGTATCAAGCTTGACTCGATCCATCAGCAAATGAGAGGATGCTTTACAGAGAAAACTAACAAGTAGAATTCAACAGCCTGTTTAACAACTCAAAACACCTTTATTTTGCACTGTTCTGCACAGGAAATTCCATTTGCACTGGGCTTATTTTGGGTTTACACTGAGACAGTCTCAGAAGGCTGTAAAAGCAATCTCAAATGCAAGCCATCATCCTGTTTCCCTGAGGCCAGTTCCAGCATCCCTCTGCAGAGCTCCTGGGCTCAAGAGCTAGACTATGTTCTACCTGAGCTTTGCACTCTGGAGAAGGCACTGCCTCCTCCCCATAGCTCCTCTCTGCTACTGAAGAGGAGAGGAAGACAGTACTGGGTGGATGGACAAACAGGACGAAAGAGACCAAGAGGTGGTGGAAAAAGAATATGGCTCTTTCCATTCAGCTCTTTCCAGCAAGTGAATCAGCAATAAAGCCCGAGACCCTCCAAACAACACAGCCTCTGTCAGATGGATTTTGGGGAGGTGTGGGGGGTTTGATATTCATGATGACTATGGGTCCATTTGCTATGTTGCTGGTAGTTCTGCTCTGTACTTCTGTGTGTCACAAACACCAAGGGCTCAGACTTCATTATTCCTTTGGAAGAAAAGGTGCCTCAGTTCTCCACATGTCACATGGAAGAATCCAAGTTGGTTACACTTATAAACCTCAAAATTAAGTAAGGCTAGTGCCATGCCCTGAGGAATAACACTAAAAGGCAAGTGCATGGAAGTTCAAGCTGTAGATGGTGTCAATTATCAAGGTCATTCAGAGTGGTTCTGAATTCCTTCTGAGCCACAAAGCATAGCTGTGCTCTGCTGCAGCTGAACTGTGAGAGGCTCCATTCATCTGCTTGGGAGATGAGGCACCCACTCAGCCACAAGACATGGGGTTTATTTCTTGAAGGCATCTTCCTGCACTGTCACCATTTCCATTTCACCTTGTTCAAATAAATAATCTCTACTTCCACCAAAATCTGCAGAACCAATGCCACTAGCACAAGAAACTGCTGCTCCATCACATCTGCAAGGTCTGCACGGCTCCAAGCCAGGGCTGTTGCAGTGACTGCAGCTGGAGCATGGCTGGAGCCTGGTGTGTGTTCCCTGCTCCAAGGGCTCTGTCACCACAGCCCACGTTTGGAGCCAGGAACACACACCACTCCAAAGCAACCTCTCCATGATTTTCATAACAATCCATAACAGCAACTATTCATTTGTTTGTAGCACTCCCAAACAGCCTGCCTTAGGGAACAAAAATCCAAGAGTAACACAGTCTAATGTTATTTTTGCTGAAAAAGGCATACTTCTAATCATTTCCAGTGATTTATGGGGGAAATCAGTAATTTTTTGCAGCTACTATAAACAGAACAGTGCTGTACTTTGTCTCAAGGCTTCAAGGCAATACTTGAGGTAAAGCACTAATGTGTCCATAAAAAATTCTCCATACTGAAAAAAGGAAGAATTATGAACTCTGAAGTATTTAACTGATTTATTAAAGCTGTCACCCTCCAAATGCAGTAGTTTTGCTGTTTTGATTTGTACTCTGGCCAAGTAAGAATAGGAAAACAAGTGTCTTTTTGTTCCTGCAGTCAGGAGAAAAAGTCAAAAGGCAATAAATATTAAGCTTTCTTTGTTTTAAAACATTCCCCACTTAACTGAAGGAGGTTTGTAAGGCACTAACTGCACTGCAACACCAAAATGAAGCAGAAGGAAAGATTATCATTAGCAGTAACAACAAAAAGGTTGTAATTACTCTATTCTTGTTCAATTAAGAGCTGTTCAAAAGCAAAAGAACAGTACATTAGGAAACACAACCAGTTCACTTGAGCCAACAACAGGAGGGGAATGCTGCTGGGGTGTTTTAAAGTGCTGAGAGCTAACAACACATCATCTGTGGTCTAAAAGACAAATGATACTGTACAACAATCCAACAGCTTGTGTCTAGCATACAAAAGGCCCCAGCATCTCAGCTGGAGAAAAGCAGGTTATCCCATCCCACTGGGGACACTGCCTGCAGGAACCTGTGACACTCACCACAAACCTCCCCAGGGACAAGAGTCAGGGGCTTGGCAGCTTTTGAGAGAAAAGAACTGTGCCCCTGAACTCTCAGGCTCTGTGCTCTACCACTCAGCTACTCCAAACAGCCACCAGGTTCAGCTATGCCCAAAGAGGCAACTCAAAGAGCAGGAGCAGCAGCAGAGCCTTGTGTCAACTGTAAAGATGAACCTTAACCTGCATGCATGTCATGAGCCATCAAACATGACTTCTTTTCTTCTGGAGGAATGTCAGCAGTATACTAATAAAACAAACCAGTGAAGAGCCCTGAACTGGAGAGAAACCTCGCTGTATTTGTCTGCCTCACTAGTGAAACCACAGGGATCACAGGAATGTGTGTATAAACATGGCAATGCAAATCATATGGACAACAGTCCACAAGAAAATTAAAACCTCTATTTAGAGTGTTTGTAATGGGAAATCCATAATAGTTTTAAAACCCACAAGATGATTGTTTTGGCCATCCCTATTTCCCCTTGCTTTCACAAAAGCCACTACTATCAGAAGGTCTTTCACCTGTCCAAAAATGGCCCCAGCAGCAGCTCTGAGCTTTTTGGCATGCCCATCCTCAAGCCCTCAGCCCTGTGAGATGAGCAGCACTGCTGCAGCAGGGCCAGGCTGCAACAGCTGCAAGCCAGCCCCAAAGAATGACCAGGGGAAATGCAGACACCCACAAGCTGGATGCACAGAGAAAAGGCTCCAGGACACCCAGGACTAAGCTGCAGGACACACTCTCAAAAGAGCAGTTTTGACCTCAAAATTTTGAAGTGCAGACTTGTCACAAACCATAAGGCCCAGAAATGGTTTTGGAAGAAATACAGCATCTGTCATGTTGAAGGCAGATGGGTAATTTTGTGAAGTGACACCAGGAGGAAAATACGATTTTTCACATGCCATCTTTAACATCCCAGAGAGGAAAAACCAATTGTTTGAGAGAAAACAAAAACATCCCACTTGCCATCTTGTTTGCATGAGACCAAATCCTAATGGAGGAAAGGTAAATGAGTATAGACAGGGAAAAAAGGATTTTAATTCATTCCTCTGTATTCAGCAACTAACTCTGAAACAGAGGCAGTAAGACTCAAAAAAAATCCTATCACAGCAATAAGCTTCCTAAGACTTCTGCAATGGAATAGAAAAGGAAGCATCCAACTGAAATGTCAGAACAAACCAACAAGAAAACCCCCACAGCAATCCCCAAGATAAACCCCTGTCCAAGAACAGAAATATCTGGGCTGAAATGTTACATTTTAAGTGAGAAGCTGGAGAAACAGGAGAGAAATGTAACAGAACTGGGAAGAGTTGTTCCCTCAGGTTAACTCTACACACATGCTCTTGCCTAGAGCTGGGGCATGTTAGGTACTGCAAGTCCTCAACACACTTGAATTCATCAAAAACACAATCACAGGGAATTTTAACAAGTTCTTCCCATACTTTCCAAAACACTGTCCTCACAAATTCTAGAGGAACAATTCAAGGCAAAAGCATAGCCTGCAAAGCTCTGAACACAGGGCTTTTAACCAGTTTTTCCAGAGGTAACACCTGCCAGAATTCCATGTTTTGCCACAGGTTTTTGCTCTGCCCAGAAGCAGCTTCACATCTTGTTGAATATTTTCAAACAAGAGTAAATATGCTTCAAAAGTGGGGGTTTTACAGCCTGGGATTCATGGTGTTTTTAAGACATACAATACACAGTATAAATGTAAACGAATCCATGGGCTCTCTGGTAAAAGCTGATGGAATGACCAGAGCTGTCAATCCTTCCTCTGCAAGCAGCAAACCCAGTGCTGGTGAAGGTGCTTCCCTAGCTAACAGCTGCACTCCTGCTCCAAGCACTGAGGCACAGCTAGG
>VWZO01012576.1:0-12244 GCA_013396975.1 Bucco capensis
GAGTAGAAATTCAGTGGAGAGTAAAACACTGTGCCCTGCTGTTGAGCTTACTGTGACTGAACCCCTAAATAAATTTATTTATTTATTAATATGTATTTAATTATTTAATATTTATTATTAATAAAATTATTATTAAAAATAATGATTTGTAGGGGGGTTTGTTGGTGGTGTTGTTGTGTTTGTTTGTTTTTGGTTGGACTCGGTGATCTAAGAGGTCATTTCCAGCCATGAATATTCTGTGATCCCAATGAACTCATTTCAGGGATGGTCCAAGGGTCTCCCATTCCTGGGTAATTTGTGACCTACTGCAATGGCCAGGGGAAAGGAGAAAACAACAAAAATATACAGAAAAAACACCCCCAAAACTGAACAAAAACAAAACAAAACAAGACAACTCCCCCAACACCTGTGTTAGAGTGAAGTCTTAGTATTTTCTTCACTTCAGGAGTTGACCAGAGCCACATCTCTAGGTTTCTGCATTCAGCCTCTTGTCTATGCAGAAACAGTTGCAATATCTGAGAAAGAGACATGCATTCCCTGATTCTAAGCTCTAGTTTACTTAGATTTTGAATTCTAAAAAAAAAAAAAAAATAAAAAAAATCAAACTTTGGCAATGTGCTTTTAGTCCCTTGTTCCCAGTCACTTTCGAATATCTTGGCCAATTTGAGAGCAAAGTGGAAGTTTTAAAGAAAGTTTCAGGGTGTTCCTTGTGAATGAGTGGCTGGAATATTTCATACCCTGAGAGGCTGAAGTTAGGGCTCAAAAGTGGTTTAGACATAAGCAAATCTAAGCAAGAGAGAACTACCAGTCATCAGGGTCTGCAAATCCAGCTGCTTATGGAAACAATTTGTTTTTCCAAATAGTTACTGTTCTCCTTCTGCATTACTTCACAAACTTTGTTTCAGTTTTGCTCGCATGGTACTAGTTTATTTTGTGCTCACGCAAGACTCTTCTTGACCTTCACAGCCCACATCTTCTGCCTTCCTGTTTCTTGCTCTCATTTTAGATCTGTTCACATCCTGCAATGCTCAACTTCATCCTTGGGCCAGGGAAATTTGTTATATGACTTACATTTTTAAGTCCTTCTCACAATATTTTCTTATTGATTGTGTGATGCATGACAATGATCTGAGCTTGTCACCCTTTCATATGTGAATATCCTTCAGATGCCCTGAAAAGTATATGCATTATTCTCAAGAAAAAAATTACCAGATAAGCCAACTACGTCATTTTACTGTTTTGTGATAAGATTTATGAATCAAAAAAATGTCTAACAGCATGTAAAAACCAGGAATCATAAAAAGCAGTATCTCTCTTTGAAATTAGCAGGACAAATACTTAGGTCCAGCATTTCATAGCTCAGAATGAAGGAAAGATTTGTATGGATTTACTTTTCAGACTTCTTTGTGGCCCAGGAATAAAATATGCTGTCTTCATACAAGAATCTAGTCAAATATATAGTTGCTATGTGCAGCTCAGTCCACTGTCTTTAAGTCATAGCTATGTAATTATGACCTTTACTTGCTTTATCGTCTGTAACAAGCCTTCAATTCCTTGAATACCTTCCCCTCCCTCAGCAATTTTGTTTACTTAATAAATCACCTATTTTCATTTTACACAGGACTGAGAACCTTTATCTTGCTACAAATTAGATACACTCTTGAAATACTTTTAATGAGTCAAAACACCACAGCAGAATCTGGGTTCCATCCATCAATAAGATACCCACATGGGCTGTATGAAATAAAGCCATATTCAGCTTCCTGGTTCCTCACTCCTTGTTCAGAAAAAAATTCCCAGCCACTGCACTTAGAAAGTGTTCCAAGAGTGAATAAAGTTTACACTTACCGCCTGAGTCTGCAGGCAGACTGTGAAAATGGTAAAGTGCAGCTTGCATCTCCTATTAGCTTCATTGGCAGGTCAGCTAAAAACATCTGTTTAGCATCTCTTTCCTAAAAAAAGAGGATTGTGCACCTTATAGAATGAGCAATCCATGCAGTGACAAAATACATAATTATAGTAGCAAAATATTTGTTGATCTTCATTGTGAGTTTCCCATTAATTTTAATAAGCATGATTTAGAGAGTAGTATTCCAAATACACATTGTAATGCACAAAACTGGGGTTTAGATCTCACTTACTACATGAATTGGACACCTGAGAATCCTGTGTTTAATTCAGACATTGCAGAAGAGTAGCTTTTTAGCAGATGCAAAGATCCAAGGAACCCACAGCTCTCTGTGGGAGCAGCTACATACTCCTTGGAACTATGAATCAATGTAGGTGATATAGTAGTGACTGAAATTATTGAGGTAACATAAAGCACAATATTTTAATAAGCAAGATGTTCATTATGGCAGACTAATAGTCTTCCCTACTGTTTGTGTAAGTTTCCACCTGCTCATGTTTTAAAAAGAAAGATGGTGATCAGATCATTTAATGTAACATGCTATGCCATTTTATGCCCATTGATGGCTAATTCTGTCCAGGCTGCCTGCATCCAAGAGGACAGAATACTTCCCTGCCTAGTGGTTTGCCCCAGAAGAGATGTGACCTAGGTACCTGCTACAGAGGACCTGACTGTAAAGCTTGAAGCAGAGTATTTATGACATCTTCCAGCACAGGCCAGGACCATGAGTCAGTCAGCCAGCTCAGAACACCAGAATGACTCTGACCAGTCTGATTCATGGATGAATTTGTACAGACAATGCTTTCTTGAAGTAGTAGATCCAAAAAGAAGGCACAATAAACTGCATTAAGTCAAGCAGATGAACTCTGCTCTGGTTGTTAAGTTTTACAATTGCATCACATCTGTTTGCACATGCTGTATTTGAGAGACTGAAATGCTGAACAGCTCTCAGCTTTCTATGCCAGACTGCTGTTGTAATGCTTTGGTTGCAGTTTCCTTCATAAATGTGCAATATATCAAATCTACATGTTCTGTAAGAGGTTAGAAAGTGAATGTTTTTAAAGACATTGTTTCTTCTTATCTGATCACTGTAATATCTTTTTTAATCTCATCATTACAATACCTTAACTATGTGTCCACGCTACTTCAGAAAGACAAAGGACGTAGTGCTTGTAGCTTATCAAGTGAAGCAAGGGCACCACCCGTAGGTAGCACACAGTCTCTGCAGAAGGTATTGCTGTTTCCCTCCCATGCCGATTGGGCTGTGGCTATGGTACAGCAAAATTGTGACCAAAGAACTGATTATACCATAGAAATAAGCAAGCTGCTGTTGGCAATTGTATATATTTTGATCATTCTGACGTTTTGATTAAATACTCCAGCAACTCCAGCATGGCAAAGGGATTTTACCAGTAAATGTTACCAAGAATTGAAAAGATGTACCAGTTCTCTCTGTTCCTTCAGCTCAAAGGTTCAATCAGCTTTTTGCTTCTAGGACTCTGCCAACATGATCAATTTGACCACTGCATAACAGACCAGTGCAGATGCATCACAGCATGTAACAAACAAATCTGTGTATTGCAACACCTCCTTAAATACTTATGGAGACACTAATATCAGAGACAGGGAGCAAGAGTCACTTTCTAAAGACATGCCAGATTTATGTTCTTGTACTGAGAAATCTCAAAATCTATTACAGTAGCAGTGAAGCAAAAGGTTCAAAAGAAAAAAGCATACAGCTAACAGAACCATTATTGGCCTGAACTTCTGAAAACTGGGTGAGATTGACTTCTTCATAAACTTTCAGGCTGAGTTATTTACTGCTTTACCATCTATAGTTCTACACAAGAAACACAGGGAATGCTTGGAGTACGATGTTGGGGAGAATCTTTCTAGTACATATTAGTAGGCCGGGTTCCAATAGCACTTGAAACAGTCACTTCCTTTTCCTTACCTAGCTCAAGAGAGAAATTTGACTTGGGGCATGGGGGAAGGCAAGCAAAGTAAAGATAAAATTAAGACATTTCAACAGCAATAGATGTCAGAATGTTTTTTTGATTAATTAGATAGTTCCTTCCACTACAGAAAACCCACTCCCATTTCAAAAAAGAAAACCTCCACTACCAGCAGACATTGTTCACTTCACAAACTTCTCTCAGTTGTAATACTTTGGAGTAGGCAGTTGCATATAAAACTGCTTATCTCTTCCCTTAAAACCTTATATTAATTACACAGGAAAAACAGAAATGAGGAGGCCCAAAATTGTTAAGTTTATTTTAATTAGTATCTTCAGAACAATGGAAAGCATTTTCTGAATAAATTTTTCCTTTCAAAAACTCAACTGCATCTTCATTTGTCATTTCCTGAAACTTCTTGTTTGGGACCTGGAAAAAAGGAAAAGGAAAGGCTATGTTAGTTCTATTATCTTTACTAAACTACCTTGTCCCACAAACCAAGCGCTCAGGGATGGGAAGACTATAGGGACTCACTATGTTTTGAAAACAAATTGACTTGCATAATTTATTCTATAACATAAGGAAAAAGATAGGTTGAGGAGTCTCCTTCTCTGGAGACTTTCAAAATCCACTTGGACACATTCCTGTGCAACGTGATCTAGGTGAACCTGCTTTAGCAGAGTGGTTGGACTAGATGATCCCCAGAGGTCCCTTCCAACCCCTGAAATGCTGTGATTCTGTAATTACCACTCTGCAGAGGGCTTTACCATTCCCTACAAAGCCTGTTCTACCAAACAAACACAGTCATCACTCTGCTGCTAACAGGACTCTTACCAGAATCACTTGATAGCCCAGCTTATTTAGATGCCGCTGCTTCATTGCCAGCTTCCCTTGAGGGTGCGTTGTACCCATACAGAAGGCAGACAGAGGAAGAAAGAGAAAAGCCAATCTACAAACAAGAGCAGGGAAGACTACATTGTACAAATGCAGAATAAAGATTTATGAGACAATGATTCAATTACGTTCTTTAACACTGCAGAATATATAGCTGTCTTTCTGGTAGGCAAAAATATCAGGACTGCACAAATTTCATTATTCTTTTCTCTTCTCTAAACTTAAGTAATTTAGACTCTCTTTTTTCCCCCATGATCCTCACACAAGTAGATCTCCACTTCTCCCATAATGACTAGGAAATAGATGATTCAAAATTCTACTTTATTTTGACAGCTTCTGCACTTACTTTGATCTTTGATCAAAATACATTGCTGTGCAGTGATCCAGCACACGAATGTTAAGTATCACCCAATTCTACTTAAGTGTTACTTAAATATGTCTCTCTTCAGTTACTGAGGGGTCATTCTTCCAGAAAAGATTAAATTAATCACCTAAAATGTGGATATGATGATCCCTTTTATTCACATTATATTTCAGCAGCTGAATTAATTGTCATAACAAACCATTGAGATGCACATTTTAGAGACTTAAGAGAGTAACTGAATGCTTAACTGGACACACAAATACTTGGAATTTGAAATCCACAATGTAACAAATTTCTGGAAGGGATTTCAGTTCTACTTCAAAACCTGCATCCATTACAAGAGTATCAGTTTGCTGTGATGTTTCCTCTCTCTTTCTCTTAGATGTTAAGTTTTAGCCTCTTTGAAGGTAGTGAACTGGATGAGTTGTTGCTCTGAATTGGCACAGCAATTTTCATATATTTCAGTGAGAACAAGTAACAAGTTAGTTATCTGCTTTGCTTCTGCAGATCAGTGAACCAAAGTAATGGGAGCAAGCTGGACCACAGGAGGTTTAGTATTAACATTAGGAGGAACTTCTTTACAGTAAGGGTGATGGAGCACTGGAACAGGCTGCCCAGGAGGGCTGTGGAGTCTCCTTCTCTGGAGACATTGCAGAGCTGCCTGGACACATTCCTGTGTGAGCTCGTCTAGGTGATCCTGCTCTGGCAGGGGGGTTGGACTAGATGATCTTTCTAGGTCCCTTCTAACCCCTGGCATACTGTGATACTGTGATACATACAAACAAAACTAGCCTGCTACAAAAAGCATGGAGTCAAAAAAGACACCTTTGAACACTTGAGTCAGCATGATCATCTGTCCCAGCTGCTGGGAGCACTTTCTGTCTGGCTGAATCCATTCTGATTTCAAAATCTGAAAACAAAACAATAAAACATTTAACACTGCAAAGGGTTACAACTAATGTTCTTAGTTGAACATTAATAGTTCACAATGTTTTCAAATGAACAGCTCACTTGAAAAAGTTAGCAGACACCATCACTGTTCTGTTTGTAATTGCTGTTTTCTAGTAATTAACACATTACTGACCATTTTTCCCTCCCTGCAACCAATACAAACAGCCAGAGCTTGCACACTTCCAGAAAAAAACACTTGTATTTGGAAACTGCAGATAAAACTTTATGGGAGTGAAATTAGTTCAAAGAAACTAGTCTTGATCACATTCTTTTGTACTACACAGATTTTCCTGTAATCTTATTCCTCATCAGAAATATTTAGGAGGAAAATTATCACAAATACAAAAGAATTAGTAAGCTGTGTGGCTGGCAAAAAAAAATAAAGCTGTATGAAAATATGAAAGAACCAAATGTTATTATATGATCCCCTGTCAAAGAAGGGGATCATATATGAAAGCTGAACCCAAACCTTACCCAGAACTTCAGAGAAGAAACAAGTCAGAAACCAAAACAAGGCTGCTGTTTGGCTTTGTTTCTGATGTGACATTACTAAAAAGTCAACTGTCTAAAACATTTGGCCATATTTATGTAATTAACACCTGCTCACTGATGCTTAACAAAAAGTCCAAAGCAGTTTTGTAAATAAAAGCAATCATAAAATTTTAGTAAATTGACCTAAATACTTTAACAGGAGCATCCTAGATTCACCAAGCATGGACACCGTTTGTTAAAACTGTGTCTCCAAAGTGTTACAACTTTAATCACCTGCAGTCTACACAAATTTATTACCACATTATTATTTTGGTGTTATAAATCTACATTAAAAAGAAAATGAGAGTAATTTGGTTTCATACCAATATGATATTTATATGGCAGCTGAACATTTTGCCGAAACATGTTCTCATCTCCCAGAAGTTCTAGCAGTGCCTCCCGAGCCTTTGTGAGATTAACAGATACAGACGAGGAGAAACTCTCAGTCAGCACAAATTCAGGCTTCCTGAAGGAAGGGCTATCAAGTTCCATACATGTTTTCACACAGTGAAGCATCATTTCCTTTTGTTCTTTGTAAAGATCATCTGAAAAAGGATTGAAAAAAATATTACATCCCATATATCAGCTCACAGAATTTTTTATGTTATTATCAAGTATAGTATGTTCTGGCAGAGCAAATGAATTCCAATATAGGAGTAAAAACCCAATTGTTTTTTCACTGAGTATTATTGACTATCTTCAACGTATTGTTAAATATTTATCATCAATTCACTAATCATAATATGATTAAACTCTATGGCTTAAACAATTCCATTTATTGAGTCTTTGCCCTCTACTGTGCACAGCTCTGTGCATGCTATCAGTTATTATAGGATACTTAAGGAAAACATAAAATCAGAAAGCATGCATAAAAAGCATTTAAAAAATCCAGACAATTAGAAGACTATTTATAAAAAAGAAGGGATATCAGACTTGGCTGTAAGTTTGAAGCTATACTTTAAGAGTACTAAGCTGCATGAACTCTAAGCAGTTAACAGCTTTACATCTTTCAGGTTCAGTCACAGTAAACTCAACAGCAGGGCAGTGTTTTACTCTCCACTGAATTTCTACTCTGCCGAACTACTCCAGTGGCTATAGAGAATTCTATACAAATTCTACTAGAAACCATTCAAAGTACCTGACTATAATTTGGCAAAGTCAAAAAACCAGCTTTTACTTATGATTTAAAAATGCCCGAACATCTGTTGAAAACAGAACCTCTGTCTCTTACATATTTCTACCACTTCCACAAATCTCATATTCGCCTCTCTCCACGTGCATACCTACTATCAAACTGTTGTTACCACAGGGCCCAAGATAAAAAGCCTGATGCTTTAGTGCAGACATAGATCACTTTGATCACCATCACTACATTAGCTTTGTCTTGAGGACTTCAAAGTTACTATCAATCGTGTGCATTCTTTACTTTCTAAACTTTTAACACAATAATAACAACAAATTATGTAAGGAGACAGACTATCCCTTTTGAAACAAGAACATGACAAACTAAGGCCTGACCTGACAGTTGTTCATCCCTGACGTCCTTTTGAAGCAGCTTATCAAGTGCACGATGAGGAAGAGATCCTAAGATGCAAAATGAATACACTGCCTTGAGCAGTTCTGTGTTGGAAATCTGAGGGAGGTATTTATTCAAGCAGGTATGAAGAGTCTCAAAAAACCTTTTCCAAAAGCAAAACAAAAGTATCTAAATACACAAATAAGGCTAGATAAAACAGACATTTCAAACAAAAATACAAGTTAGAAAACTTTATTATCCTATATAATTATATGTTGTGTACTCTAACACAGCTTTTGATCTTTCTTTGAGGATACAGCTACCTATCAACAGGTTTAGTAGCCTGGTTAATCTAGAACAGAGGGCTTCATTTTCAATCACAGAGAGAATTTCCCATATAGAAAAAATGTGAAAAGAACTCTTTCACAACTGAACTCAAATACTAGTTACCATATGTATGCCTAGGCTTTGTAAACAAAGATCCAGGGAGGGCTCCATCCATNAGTTACCATACATTACTCTATAACGACTACATACTGTTTTATCAGGCATTCTGAATGAAAACCTACAGATGCTTTTGGCGTCTGGGAACATAGTTGAGTCGTGAATACACTCGAAGAACAATCAAAAGGTTTCTGAAGTTGAGGAATTCAGGGTCTTCTGTCACCTTCTCAGCAAAAATATCCATCAGCTCACCAGGCTGAAAGGCAAGTGTCTCACAGGCAGAAAGAAAAAGGATAATCTAAAAGAGAAGACAGTTTTATAAGGTCAAGAAAGCCAGTAAAGTGGATCCTACCTGTTGACTTCATAAAAGGCATTTTTAATGAAAGTAATTTTTTTAAACCATAACAGCCCTTTCATCTCTTATTTCTTTATTCATCAATAAACAGAAGAACATTTAAAAAAATTAACTGTATCAACTTAATCAGATTGGTATCCCTGAAAAAACTTTTGCAAAGATCAAACACAAACATGAAGATAAGATAAGGTAAGATAGAAAGCACCAGATATTCTACTTGCACCACTATAAATTATTTGGTCTCAAACTCACCTGTCTTTTGTCCCAAAGGTAGGCAGTAGAAGCAACATAGTCTGCTAATGCTGAAAACAGTTTTACATTACGGTACTGGAGACTGTGACAAGCTTCCAGAATAAAAATTAGCTGCCGAAATGGAACATCGTGGACATTCTCTGTAACAGAAGAGCAAAAAAGGACAAATGATACAAAACAATGGGACCTGTAGGTTGGAGGCATTGTTGGAACAGTTCAACTCAGGGATGGAGGAGAAGCGAGGGGCAGGGAAATCCAATAAGGAACTGTGGAACAACCTGAGACTAGGTTGGCAAAGTCAATTGAGCTAAATCACAGGAAGAAATTAAGAGGCAGAAGAAAGCAAAGTGAGTCAGAATCAAGTTAGAAGGGACAAATCAGCAGAAAGGGACAAATTAACAAAAGAAGCACTCTATCCCCAGAGCATCACTGGAATGATGTGTTGCATGTTGTTTTGAGAAGGTGCACTAAAAAAGTGCAGCAAAAAGTACTGAATAGCTGCTCACTCTGTGTATGCCATCTAGCCTGTGTACTGAGTGTGGTGAAAGTCCTATGGGAGAAGCCAGTATGTGTAACTAAAGACTGTCCTAACACATATGAACCACCAGAAAAAATAAAGGCTGGACAAACAGCCCAAACACTCCTGGTTCATTTATGGTAAGAATGCATTTTTGCCATCTAAATGTTTTTTTTAGGCACAAATTTGTATGTACTTTAAATGTGAATCAATACATACTGACCATATATACTAATCACACTCAGCCACCAGTCCATCCTGTAAAATAATTACTCCCAATTCTGATTTGTTTTAAAGGTTTATTTGAAATCCAACTTTTCTTGCTAGAATTCAGTTGTTTTTTCTAAATTCTGCATACAGAAAAATGCAAAGAAAAATTCAGGTAAATGTTAAGAAGGACAGAGAAGATGAGATAGTTGCTTTCCTTACCAATCAGTAATTTTCTGTCTTACTGATTGTCAAATGGCTTCACCTTACTATAATAACCTGAACAACAAAGATGTTTCCTGAGTTTTAAAGGAAATCAGAAAAGGGAGATGAGACAATAATTAGGGAGAATTTGCTATAAGGAAGGAAAATTTAATAAACGTATTTTTTTCTTACCCTGGATCTTTTTACTGCAGGCATTCAGGATTGGAACAGAACAATAATTCATTGCAACAAGAGCCAAAAACACACGTAGAGCATTCAGGAAAGTCAGGTGGTCTATCTGTTTCAAAACCGCCATCTAAAGTGAATTAAGAGTTTATTAAATCCTTCATTCTTCAGGCATATTATCATTGCTTTGTGGTGAAGGCATTTTCACCAGAATTTTTCCAAATTCCTTAGCCTGTTCAAAATTCTATGAAAGAAAAAGGAGAAACAAACAGCAAAAGCATAAAATAACTACTCTCAATTTACTCTCAGTTATAGCAGAGAAGTGTTCTAGAGCTGTGTCACTATGTAAGTTCCCAGTAATTTGCCTTTACGTGGTTTTTTTTTAAAAGAAAGAAGTCTCAGTAAAGCTCATTCCAAATACTGTGAATACATATTTTTACCAACTCTTAAAAAAGTAGCAGAAACATAACTGCACAGTTGACTGATTTAATAGTACTCCAGTTACTGTTTTTGATGAATATGAAAACTATAAGCCTTCAAAGTGATCCAACAGCACACTGAGTGGTGTACCTTTAATACAAACACCCAGCTACAAGTGTGGACTGAGGCACAGGTCAGCTCTGATGCCACAAACGAGACTTCATTTATTGAAGCAGTAACTAGATTGATGTGACAGTAAAAATGAGACTACAATGTACACTGGCTATTAAATGACAATATTCTTACTGTATGTCTATCAAAGGTTAAACACAAAAAGTTTCTACAACAGAAATTTGGTATGCTGTACGCTCAGAAAATTAAGAGCTTCCTTCAGTTAACAAGTGTTACTTTGCTCTCCGTTCCATATTCCACCACATCTTCAGCCATTTTCTCACCATCTTGTAAAAAGTGGTAACTTGTCCAAGGTTTTACAATTTACTTACATCTAACACACTGTATGAGCCCCCTGCACTGCTCTATTCTTGCCCAGTTTCCCATTCGTGGTTCTTCCTGCAGATACAGGTGGACTATGATTCATACAGCAAATGCAGTTAACCTTTCTATTATATTTTTTCTTTGAGTGTCTGGAAAGAATCATATACAATTTATAAACAATGCAAAAACAACAGGCTTTGTGGAAGTAAAAATGACCCTCCAAATAAATGTACCTCAAATTTTTTTTTCAGAAGGACTGGTGCATCTTTTCCCACGCATTTCATCAGGTTTTGCAGTATAAAGATGTCTCTGATATTTGGAATGCGCTGCTCCGCTAGCAGTCTGATGAAGAAACACACACAAGGCCTTGAGCTAGAGTAACTGCTCAATAGAGCCTTCTTCACTTCAACAGAAACAGGTAGGTACCCCCACTCCCCTTCACTGATGTTATAAGCTGTAATTCCCTGCTCCTCTCCCTCCTCTTTTTTCGCAAAACACTACATGAGGTAGCTGCAGCATGGATATTTTGCAGATGGAAATAATATATATATATGCTTTCTTAATGTTATCCTGATAGATCACAGTATCACAGTATGTCAGGGGTTGGAAGGGACCTAGAAAGATCATCTAGTCCAACCCCCCTGCCAGAGCAGGATCACCTAGACGAGGTCACACAGGAATGTGTCCAGGCAGCTCTTGAATGTCTCCAGAGAAGGAGACTCCACAGACCTCCTGGGCAGCCTGTTCCAGTGCTCCATCACCCTTATTGTAAAGAAGTTCTTCCTCTACTAAACCTCCTGTGATCCAACTCGCCCTTAACATATTTGTAGACATTAATGAGGTCCCCTCTCAGTCTCCTCTTCTCCAGGCTGAAGAGACCCAGCTCTCGCAGCCTATCCTCATAGGGCAGATATTCCACTCCTTTAATAATCTCAGTGACCCTGTGCTGGACTCTCTCCAGCAACTCCCTATCCTTCTTGAGCTGGGGAGCCCAGAACTGGACACAGTAGTCTAGGTGGGGCCTCACCAGGGCAGAGTAGAGGG
>VWZO01012576.1:12403-57957 GCA_013396975.1 Bucco capensis
CTGTTCCATCACCTTTCCAGGGATGGAGGTGAGGCTGACTGGCCTATATTTACCCGGGTCATCTTTCTTGCCCTTTTTGAAGAGTGGGATAACATTGGCCTTCCTCCAGTCCTCAGGCACCTCTCCCTTTCTCCAGGACCTCTCAAAGATTATGGAGAGCAGCCTAGCAATGACCTCTGCTATTGCCCTCAGCACTCCTGGGTGCATCCCATCTGAACCCATGGACTTGTAGATGTCCAGTTTGCTCAACTGATGTCTGACCCAAGCCTCATCAACTGAGGTAAAAACTACCTTCCTCCCATCTTCCTCTGTAGTTGTAAAGTACTGGGACTGCTGGTAATTGGTATCAGCAGTAAAGACCGAGGCAAAGGTGGCATTGAGTAATTTCACCTTCTCTGTATCTTTGGTCACCACTGCACCCATTTCATTCCTCAAATGGCCCACACTACCTCTAGACTTCCTTTTGCTTCCAACATACAATGATGAATGTTATTGCTGATACGTTAACAGCAGGGACATATGACATATGACCAGACTGCACATGTGACTGTGCAGACCTGAGTGTTGTTAAGCCTCAAGGAATTAATACTCTTCTGTGGGGGAAAAAAAAAAAGAGCACATTTTTATCATGTTCTGAAACAGCTAGGGAGCTCACGGATGCACACTGACGACAACTTGGTGCAAGTGAAGAAAAAACCCAAACAAGCAGTGCTGTGGGTTGCAGGAAAAGAAGGGGATATCAGAACAGAGAGAGATGATTAAGCACAAGATTAAGGAATTCTGCATTCTCAGCACCACCTTTCCTGGCTAAGAGGGAGGTGGTGTAATTGCTGTATGGATCACCCCTTAAATACACCTATGTAGCCACAAAAATATTAAGCGTCACTTTCTAAGGCAGTGCACTGCTCTGAAATTCATCCCTGCTGATACAGCTTCCTGCAAATGAGCAAGAGCTCCAGACATCAAGACAGAGAAAGAGCTGTTAGACAGACCTCCTGCCTTCAAACAAGTTAAAAGAGCTGTGCACCTGAGCTTCAGGAGAACCTGGGTTTTGCCTATTACTAACACATCCGCCTTCTCAAAGCAGTACCTGACACAGGATCAGAAGTACTGATCCGTGGCGAGTTTTGTGACAGCCTCAGTAAAAACAATCTCATGGGAGTGAGCAGATTGGATAATTGCAAAAAACTCACTGGCCCACTGGCCCAGAAAAAAAATCACTATAGCAAAAGAAGTTATTCTGATAAAACACTACAGAGAAGGCCTTGCTGGATGCACAGATAAAGTCTCCACTTGTCTTCCTCATAATTTTTAGTTACCGAATTAAAAGAAATATTCCCTGGACGTTAAACAGCATTTTTCCTGACAAATCAAAATACAAAGTAAGCTAGTCTCATTACCTCCTTTCTACACATGAACAAAACAGAAGCATAGATATGCAAAGTGACTTGATCAACAGGACTTCATCATCAAAACCCACGGTGGTGGAACTGCAGTCAGAATATGAATCCCCTGCAGAGCAGTCTAGCACCCTATGTCATGGGAAGCCCTTTGGCTTGAAACTGCAAAGACAATGCCAAAAATCACTCTTGTACAGCTGTTATCTCATGTGATCACTGAAGTCCTAAAACCACAGTATGTCTTACACATAGACATTCCCTCCATGATTTCTAAGACATACTCAAACAACATTTAAATATGAAGAACGTGTGAAAGAAGTATTTTTCTCACTGTATTCCAGCTTGAAGAGTGCTCACGTTCTTGTCTTTATCCATCCCTGCCAAAGCAGTTGCCAAAACTGAGATACATCGGTTATCAAGTTGATTGAGTCTCTCCTGTTAAAAGTTTTCACAATGTCAGATTACTTCAAACCATTAAATTTCAGAAAAGAAAACCCGACCACTCTTAATCTGTACCTGCTGTCTTCTCTTTACCCTTAGAAGTCAATTCACAAGTTTTAATTCTGCAGTGACTTGCAAGGTCTCATGTCAGTCAAATTTAGTTGATTTAGAAAGGGTAACAATTTTTGAGACTTCTCTGTGTTAAATCAGGCAGTGGTTTCAAAAATGAGGAAAATGAAAAGCACACACAAATTGACTATGGGAGCCCTGTTTCCATGGAACATCAGGCTAAACCTGGGACATAATGTAACTCTGATGTTGCACAGCCTCCCAGAATTTGTCCTGAGGTTTCAGCCCAAACTTAGGAGAACAGGGATTTTGATACTTACTTGACACACTCTCAACAAAGTCTGGACTAGAAGGGTGTTCTGAGGAACACCTAGGTTCACCAAAGCATGCAGACCAAACACCAGGTCACCCCGTGTCATCCTTCTGGAGTTCTGCAGCAGCTGCTGACAAAGCTTGGGAAAAGCTTGGTGCTCAAAGATCAGCTGTTTCTCATAACGCTGCTGGTCTTCGGATAGGTTTTTGAAGAGTTTCCATGCTGTAGTCAAGCAGTTTGTGAAGTGCTTAATGGATACAGCAGATTCTGAAGCCAAGTCCAATGCATCACAAGGACAGGTACATTTCTGGAGACTATTAAAGAATGGGTCACTATGATCCATTACATGCTTCACTTTGAAGCTCCTAGAATCATCCAACTTTTCAAGTTCCAAGGAGCTCTGGGGAGCCTGCTCACTCACCAAAGTCTCTGTACTCTTATCTGGTTGTACTTTAGCACCTGTGCTAAGAACCTCTGGTTTTTGAGACAGAAATCGAAGACATGACCCATGTAGAGAAGGAAAAATATTAAAAAATAATTTCCTGAAGTTCACATTTTCCAAGGGATCCCTGTATCTGCCAATATAAAATATGTGTTTTCTTCCTGTGGCTGAAGATTTGGGAGAGAGTACAGAACTGCACCTATGCATGCATCTAACAGTATTTAACAAATAACTTATTTTATTATTCATTTCTGCTAATATCTCATGACTAGATTTGAAAAGCCAACTCGAAACAAGAGATCCGATTAAATTTTAACAGTCCTGCAAAAACTGCATAAGATCACTTATCTGTAAAAGCAAATAAAAATTACGGATTAGTTACTATTCCCAGCGCCGGAGGCACCGAGCGGGACAAAGCCTCTCCGTTTCGGGTTCGCTCTCTGCAGGCGCTACGAACACTGCCCAGGGAGCTTCGGTAGGCCGGCGCCAAGGGGACAGAGGTCTTTCGGCAGTTCCGCAACGGCGAGGAATCTCGCCGGCAGTAAAGGACTGGACAGGGCAGGACAGGCCAGGACAAGGAAGCCCGCTGGCCGCCTCAGCCGCGCAAGGAAGGAACGAGCGGGTCGCGCAGCAGACCGTGGCCACCCGATAGCTGCTTCCTCCCTTGCGGCAGCGCCATGACACTCGTAGTGCCTCTTTCCGCGCACTCTCAGTAGGCCTCGCGAGAGTGACGGCGCGGGCCGAGGGACAAACCTTTCGCGGCGCGTTGCTGTGCAACCCCAGAGCGACGGGCTGAGGGTGCTGCGCTCATAGCCAAGGTGGTGCTAGCAGGTGAGGGAGGACGGCGGCGGTCGCGGGGCAGAGCTGGCCATAGGTTTATCTCTGCAGGCTCCGCGGCCTTCCACTCTTCCACTCTGTTGAGAGTGGTGTCTGTGCGGCGTGCTGCCTTAGCCGTTCCCGAGTCAGCCTTCTCCTCTTGTCCCCTCGGTGAGGCTTCAGCTTCTCTCTGCTGCTGTCTCCCTCAGGGTAGCCTTCTCAGGCCTTTAAACGCTAGCTAAAGACACTGGTTCACCCCCTGAAATTATGTTTTTGCTACTGGCTCATCTGCTTGTCCTGTTACTTTCTAGGAACTCACGGGCTGGTGGTTAACTGAGACTTTTTTTAGTTGGAACAAATAAAAAAAAATGTTCGGCCTATTAAGCCCTTATCAGTCAGTGTAATAAAATCTTCCATTTGTGGTGGTGTTCCCTGTGTCCACAGGTAAGGCAAACTGCCCTTACTATGCCAAAGCTGAACTGCTGGCTGACTATCTCCAGGCTAACTTGCCAGACTTCAGAGTTCACAAGATCACTCAGCAACCTGACAAATGGGAGGTAAGGGAGAATAAGTCGTTTTGTTGGTAGATGCCCCAGTGCTCTACAGAGCCTCAAATGTGCTTATCTGTAGTACGTCTCCTGTATTAGCATTTTGATATGTGGGTAGAGCTGCAGAAGCAGCTTTGGTTATGAGAGGTAGCCAAAGGAAAGGTTTGAATGTTGTGAGAGTCTGGCATTCTCATGAGGCTTACCACAGAAGATGGGCACAAAATATGGGCCAGCCGTGTTTTGTCAGTAAGAAGTTCAGGGGGGTTTGTTGGGGTTTTTTTTGTGGGTTTTTTTTTTATTATGGTTGCTCAGCCTGTAAAGCTTTTGCACGCTGTGATTGCGTATGCCTTTGGAGTTGTTACTTGTCAAAAGCATTTCTGCCATCCAAGAGCTTTAAATTACAATGGAAGTATGAAATTAAGTCTCATATATTTGTTTACAATGTGGTTAGGCCTTTCTGAGTACCGTTGCTGTAGACATGTTGCCATGCAGTCCTTCTAAGGAACTGAAAAAAGTTGTAATATTACCTCATGAGATACACAGTAATATGATGTTTATTACCTCTTATATTTTGCCTGACACCTCAGCCAAATAACTTGAACACCTAAGTGAAAAGCAATTAACCTCTGCAGCTTACTTACCTTCTGCAGCTAAATAGGAAGCCTCAGATAACTTACTGCTTCACAATATTGCTATCTTCAGTGCCATTAAGACAACTGAGCAAAATTACAGCAGTAAAATCAAGCAGAAGTAGGACCTTTTGCTCATTTGCTGAGTTATCACAGTGTATCACCATGCCTTGCTTTGTGTTATTCCCCCATTTTGTGCATGCTGGTTTGTAAATTGAGAAGTACTTTGTAATTATATATTAAGAGGAAACAATAAAAATATTTACATTTAGGTGTTACCAAATGTGAAAAAGTATTAAAACCTTTTGTCACTCATGTTTACATTAGCAGTGGCTTCATGACATATGTGAAATGAATGGATGGGAACACAGAGAGTCTCCTATCATTTGGAGAGAACTGTTGGACCGTGGAGGGAAGGGTCTGCTTTTGGGAGGAATTCATGATTTTCTGGAATATGCCCAGGTAATGAGCTGCCTTTAATATTGGAAACTCATGTTTTCCACTTTCTTATAACATTGTTCTTTATTCCTCCTTCAAATGTAAAATAAAGCTGTCATTTCTAATGTTGTTATGCTGTGTTCGGGTTGTCATTTGATTAGACATCATCCTTTTTGTTCTTAGCATTATTATGGCATCACCTCAGTGATGTTGAATGAGGAAATGTTAGACATTGCTGAGGAGAACCTGAAGGCACATATTGAAATTGAAAAAGAGGCAGAAGAGATTAAAAGTCTTATCAAGCCTTTGCAGATTTGGATCACCAGGTGAGAGTAAAAAGAATAGATATGAAGTTTTACTCAGCTATAGAAGAATGCACTTTTTCCTATCATGTATAGCAGGTGTAACCACCTGAAGTTATACATGATTCCCTGTAATTTGCTGATTTGAATTAGGTTCTGCACCTCTCACTATGAGCCTTCGGTATATAATTTATGATTTATTTCTGGTTTTGTTATGTTTTGCACCAGTTTGGGTAAAGGATGTGAACAGGCAACATTTAGATCCCAGATCACCTTAGGGAAAAGCAAGTATTTTCAAAATAAGCTAGGAGTTTTGTAATGCAGCTGCCCTGCATTGAATGTTTTTGGTAATATATAAACAGTAAAGAGTCTCTTGTAGTTCTAGCTTTAGAAATTTCTGTATTTCTGATAGTACTAGTAGAACATCTTAAAAAAATTGTGGTTCTGTAAATACACCAATTTTTGACAGTGTCAACTGAAATGTGTAGAATGGAAAAAAACCTTCAAATGAAAGGAGAACCCAACTGTTTTAATTTTTAACCTGTTAGAATGACAGAAAGATCAATAAAGGATCCAAGCTATGGTCTATTTAAATGTAATAAAACACAAAAAGTCTTTGTGTTTATTTATGGAATACTTCCAAACAAGCAATGGCTAGTCATCAAATATAACTTTTCTTGTATCTTTCTCTTATCAGTGCATCAGCTCCAATCTGTTATCATCTGATCCCTCTGTTGGCAAATGGAGAAGTGTTTGGGATGACCACAGAAATTAGTATCCATTTGCTTGACACTGACCAATTTAAGGAAGTTCTTTGTGGTATTGTAATGGAAGCTGAAGACATGGCATTCCCACTCCTCCGCAGTGTTTCAGAGCACACTAAAATAAATGAGGCTTTTATTCAAGCTGATGTTATCATTCTTCTTGATGATGTCCTCTTAAACCCTGAAATCCAGCCCCTAGAGAACAGCATCACAGAAGTGAGTGAGATCTGTCAAGTGTATGCTCCTCTGATTGAGAAGAATGCCAAGAGTGAGGTCAGAGTAATTTCATCAGGAAGAACCTTTGTAAACCTTAAGGCAATGATGATTATGACATATGGCCCATCCATTAAACCTGAGAATGTCATTGCCATTGCAACATCCTGGGAAAGTGCAGCTAAAGCCATGGTGTCCAGGAAGCTGAATATGAATGTAGCAGGTGAATATCAATGTGTTCTGGTTGCATTTGGGGCATTGGGTGGAGTATGTATTTCACTGCAGAACACAGTTGATGCGTGTGCAGAAATGCAGGCACAGCAGTCCATCCACTGAAATGCATGGCTATACAGAATGCCAGAGTGTGACTTGCAGGTGCTACCATTCTCTGTGCTTAGCACTGTCTGGATCTGTGCCTGGTTCCATGAATGTTAATTCTTCTGCTGATGCTTGGAGGCAGCTCTGCCATTCTGGTGTGTATTTCATGCTAGGAATATACTAAAAAGGAATGAGCAGTGTTGTAGGTCAGGAACTTGGACTTCGAGATTGCGTTTGCATTCTGTGGGGCATTGTTATTTTGGAGACATACAAACTAGCTGTGAATAAACATGAAATCATACTACTGTGCAGATAATGAGAGTATAATAGAACTGTGTTGTAGTATTACTTCTGGGTTAATTACCTTTCTTTCTCAGGTCAGTTGTTATAGCTTGGTTATGTTTGCATGGTTCTGCACTGCATAGCAAAGGTGTGCTCCAACAGCCTCCTCAGCACCAGGATTCTTTCAGTGTTGCAAGAGTAGGAACCGGTCCTCAGTGACAAGTCCAGATATTTTGGAGCCTAATAAAAGTAAGGTAATAGGCTGAATAGCCTATCAGCAGGTTATTTGAGACATTCTTTTTCCACCAAAGCAGGTATTTCAGGGATATTTGAATGATTTTTTTTACTCTTAGGCATTCTATATTTGTGTGTACAGGATTTAAAAAGGAACATTGCTGTATGTTTGCAATATGATTTGTTTTGGCTTTAACATCTAAGAATTTTCTAGGTTTTGTCTATTGTGCACAATAACATGATATAATGTTCCTTTTGCAGCTTGTGATGAGGTTTCATGTATTCTGGAGAACCTTACTGCATTTTTCAGATCAAATCATTCATGCTGTCAAGGCAGGACATTTAACTGAAGCATAATTCATCTTGAAAGGGACTTCTGAAAGTCATTTAGCCCAGCCTACATTGTGAAAATATTTGTCTGTCTCTTCATTGATCTGTGTACTGTCCTCTGTTACAGGAGTTAAAAATGTTATTGTTTGGGGCAATATTACTGGCTGTAACTACATTGATTTGTCACATGCAAAACTGTATGGCTATGACTGTGCTATTTGGGGCCCAGCTGATTTTCCACGTCCTTTGCTGAGTATGATTTATGATAGGTACAGTATAGATTTATTTTTTTAAGGTAAAACTAAATAACTACTTTTAATCCATGTTTATCTGACTTGTGTAATAAACTTCAAGAAAAGGTTTTGTTTTCAAGATTTTTCTTTACTGGCTAGCACTGTACATAAAGGAAAACTCAAGTTGAAGTACTTTGTCTGCCAAAGCAGTTGAGTAGTTCCTAGTGCTGTGTATAGTTCTGACTCTCCTGCCAAATTCATTTGTAGCTGTATTTTCCTACATACTGTGTTTCTCTTCTATCATATCACAATCAGCCTATAAGAAGTAATGAAAGTTCAGAAAGTGACTTAGATGTCTAGTATGCATGAAGAAACTTTGAAATAATGCTAAACATTTCTGATCTTGAAGTACCTGAGTTCCATTGAACGCAGAGCCTGAGCACAATAATACTGTCCGTTTCCCAAAAGAGACAATTTGTTAACATATATAAGAAGGATACCTGGCTGCTGGATAGCTTCTTGTGGAAAGAGAAGTAGCAGGGAAAGAATGGGGTGTGATGAGAAGGCAGAAGGTGTGACATACCTTCAGGCCTGGCTATATTAACCTCCCACTCTGATCTAAACCTAGCATTTACTGGACAGCAGACATTTCTTTTTTCTGTGCCTAGCACAGGGAGATTATGGTTCATGGCTGGCTTTCACATCAGATGATAGTACATATAAATAATAATAGAGTTTATGACTTAAGTAAATAACCTAAGTTTCATAGATAAGTAGCTTGTTGTTACCTTTTGAGCCAGTTTTTGTTAAATCCTATTTTTTTTCTGTTTTTAAGTGCTTTGCCTTCAGCAGTAAAGCTTGAATAAGTTTTGGCTATTTTCTTCCCTCAGGCTTAGTTCTTTTTTCCTCTGAACAGCTACTCTCCTATAGTCATCTTAATCTTTTTTTCTTCCTCCTTTTTCGTCTCCCTTTTTTTGTTGGCAGTGAATGGATCCAATCAGAATTTCTATCTGCACAGAGTTCATTGAGTTCCAGGGTCTGTCATTATGTACGAATGTTACCTGCTCATGCAGTAGCCACTGTACTGAGATACTGGTATCATGGCTCTCCTCCTGGGGAGGTGGTTTCTGTGGGAATACTTAGTAAAGGTAAATCTACTTTTGTAGCTTTGCCCAGTATGCATAATGTTATTTTTTAATCAAGATTTTTAATTTAATAAAATCTTGTAAAACAAATCATCATATAGTGGAAGGCTGAGAGCTTATTTCAGCATAAGAACCTTCAAATCTAGGAAATTTTGCTCTCCAGGGCTTGTAATTTGATACTCACTTCTTGTAAGCATCTCTTACAGTTCTTAGA
This sequence comes from Bucco capensis, assembly GCA_013396975.1. NCBI lineage: Eukaryota > Metazoa > Chordata > Aves > Piciformes > Bucconidae > Bucco > Bucco capensis. Next base: position 21,535 of record VWZO01012576.1, read on the forward strand.
GCCTAAGCTATAAAAGGATGTTTTTGTGTAGTTATGTAGACCAATAAATGGAACGTTTCAGCTGTATGAAATTAAATGTTTTTCCCTTTTTAAGATGTAAAATTGTTACATCAATTGTGTTAAAGACATGGATCTGTTGGAGGAGGTCCCAGAGGAGGGCCACAAGAATGATCAGAGGGTTCATGTAACCTCATGTCCCTGCTCACTCATTTGAACTACATGTCCCTTCCAACCCCAAACATTGTATGATTCTATGAGTCATGTAGCTAAAATACAAAGTTACAGTAAAAGGGAAAATCTTTAGTCTTTGAACTGTACACTGAAAAAGAAAGTCTATACTAAGATCTTACGGTTGCAGATTTTTGCAAGTCTGTAGGACTGAATCTTGACACTGGTAAGGATATAGTTTTAATTAGAAATAATATTTTTGGATCATTTTTTTCCCTCTTCTTCAGGTCAGTTTTGCATTCCTGAAGGAATTGTCTTCTCTATGCCAGTGAGGTTCCAGAATGGCAACTGGGAAGTCATGACAGAATTGGAAATTAATGAAGCAACTCAAGAAGTTCTGGGACGCTTAGCCCATGAGCTGACTCAGGTGATTATTTCTTGTATCTGATAGTATGCCCATCCTGCCACCTATGGGCACATTGCAATATAACTTTGAATACTGAGACCTTTACTCCAAATGTTAGATGTGCAGTATACACACATGCACTTATGCATGGTAAAGAGGAGGTATTTGTATACTGAAATGGGTATACAACTGTTCTGTAGTCCAAAAAGGGGATGATAAAACAGGTTTACCTATGGAAGTGTAGAATTTGCATCCCCAGTTCTGCAGGCATTGTGCCAAACAGAAATATTAGCTATAATTTAATGTTTCTACTTCCTATGCTGCTGATGTTGGTTTTGCTTGTGTGGTATTCAGGGTAGTTCTATGCCAGGAGACATATCTTTTGGGATTGTTATGTCTGTGACTCAGCATGAAAGCAAGCCAGATTTTACTAGAGATTTTTCAGAAAATACAAAATCAGTGAGCAGGAATTTAATCATGAACTTCTTGTCACTTAGACAAAAAGAATTTATTAAAAGATTAAAAAGACTGGTCCCAAACTCTACATTCTAGCTTCAATTAGATTTTGTGATCTTCAGTCACACTAGTAGCACGTATGAACTATTTTGTTTTAACATATTTGAAGTATGTGCTAGAAATTACAGTGGGGGAAAAGAATGGGTGATGTTAAAACTGCAGCTTTTTTTTCTTCTTTCCTTTTTTTTTTCCATTCAGGAAAAGCTTGTTGCACTAAAGGAGATAAAAAGAAATGCGTCAGTATGGAGCTGATGAAGTCACTGGTGAAAAATCTTTTCATCCAGGTGGGGTTTTCTTGCCATAAAATATAATATAGAGTTCAGGTGAGAATTTAAGTAATTGAGTCTTATTTTATGTCCCTTGTGTTTAAAATAGAAATAAAATCCTTCAGGAAGGAATGTAAATAACAAGTATTTGTCTGATGTTTCCTGAGCATGCCTGAGGCATGGTAATAGGAAGGGTAAGCTTGCATGGTAGCAGCCTTGTTTTGATAAGCTTGTGTTGTGTCATTCACAGATCATTAATAAAAAAACTGAGCATAAATAATACATTTAGCATGACACATTTTATCTTAGGTGATTAGTAAATATAAAATCTTTTTAACACAAGTAACTATTATTAGTAAAGCACTTTGACCATATGCCACACTATATATTTTTGAAGTTATTCTTTACTGTACTTTACCATCTAGAAATAAGGAGTTGAATTTCTAACAGAAAAAATGCCATAAATTGGAACTCAAACTTCTAATTTTTCTGATTGTTACAGTACCAAAGTGTTCATTCAGTATCTTTCATCTATAAGCCAGTCAGAAGAAAGGGCTAAGACAGTCAAAGACAGTAGGCTAAAAAAGAGAAAGAAGGCAATTGTGGTAAGTGGCAGCCACATCTGCCACTTCTTTCAATTACACTTAATGAAAGATCTTTTAGAGATCCCTACATTATAAATTATTAAGCCATTTCACTTTGTTAATGACACCCCAAGTTTATAATGACTTTTTTTTTTTAAATGCACAGTTATACAAGAAATTTCAACTGAAAAATCTATAGAACAACTCTAATATCCCTTCTTAATATGTAGAAGCATGTGGGAAGGCTGTAGGCTACATGATACTGCCATGGCAAAACTCCCCTGAATCCACAATCTACCTTTCCCATGAAGAATAAAACCCCCACATCTTCTCCCAAGTCTTTCTGTGCTGCTTTTCCTACCTATTTTGCTTTTCAAGTTCCCTATCTTCTTGAGATTATATAAAGGAAAGCAGAATCATTCAGCAAAATAAGAAGAGGTGAACTTTAAAGTGTGGTTTATTTTTGTCTTCTCACTTTTCCCCTATTCCCAGGTTCTGAAATCCCTTCACATTCCCAATGTTCTAGCCATTTCTTTCTGGGTTTAGGTCATACAGGCCTTTTCCCCAGTTAGATTTCTTTTTCCCTTCCCTCAAATTCTTTCCAGTACTTTTATATCAGCACTTACCATACTATGATCTGTTCTTCTGCACTAAGAGCAGGCTGAAGAAGGGGGAAATTATTTTGAGCTTGATGTCCAGCTTGATGCCATGAATGAGCACATAAGCCTTTTGGTTATCCATACTTGTTTCTTGGGAAAGGACTACAGGCACAATAAGATTTTCTTGGTAAATGTGGAGTTTAATTATTCCACAAATTATGACCTTGATTAACCCAGACAGGAGGTTCTCTGTCTGCTTTATACTTGTATGGCCCTGTCCCATTCCTCTGGTGGCTGCTTTAAACACTAAGCAGAGGGCCTTTCCACTGCTAGCAGTTCACTGCTTAGTGGTGGCCTACTTTTGACACATCAGTATCAGGTGCCACACTATTCAAGAATTATTGAGGTGTCCTGCTTATCTCCTTGCATGTGTAAGTATTTTGGGAGATTGGAAAAAAATATGTGCTATTTTTGCTTTTTTTTTTTACAGAGATGGAGACCTTGGATACTGCTTCACTTTAGCCAGAGATGTCTGGAGGAGAAAATGCTGAAAATCCTCATACTAAAAAAATGTTTCTGTTTCTCAAAAGACCAAACTACAAAGAAAGCCTTAACATTGCCATAGCTTTTACAGTATCTTCATCATTAAACACCTGGGAATCTGTAGGCAGAAAAATATTTCAAAAACAGTGTGAATATAGCATTCTTAATCTGGAGACTAAAGCAAATTTTCTACTGACTTTAAAGAGTCTAGGATTTCATTTATGTCCAACAATTTGTTTCTTCAAACCTATAAACTCTTTCAAAAACATCATTTATTGTCTAAAATGTTTGTGCCATGAAAATTGTGAGCAAGATGGTAGCAGTTTTATAACTCCAAATTCATGTTTCAGATGTAGTGAAACACAGTAGTTGTGTAAGAATATATATTCTCAGGCAAAATTTATTTTTAACACAAAAATTAAAGTGCATATATCTCCTTAGTGACAAGATAATGTTTGTCTCCATGGTTTTTATTTATTTTATGAGTTTCTGAGGGACTAATATGTTTTAATTCAAACACATAATTAATTAAGTCCTTTTCTAAACAGAGTTGTTGAGGAGCCACTTTCACTTGCATGGTTTTGGTGTCTTAAAAGATGGAGAATATGTTAGATGAAATATTATTGTACTTGATAATTTTTTATCAGATATGTTTAAAGCAAAATAAAAAGTTTTCTATTCTCTGAATCAGGTAGAACCATAGAATCATAGAATCGTTTGGGTTGGAAGGGTCCTCTGGAGGTCATCTAGTCCAAACCCCCTGCAGTGGGCAGGGAGATCCCCAACTAGATCAGCTTGCCCGGAGCCCTGTCAAGCCTCACCTTGAATGCCTCCAGGGATGGGAACTCAACCACCTCCCTGGGCAACCTGTTCCAGNTAGTTGGAATAAATTTGTTATTTCTGTTCAAGTGAAGATTCAAACTCTGAACAGGGTAGACTTCTTACATGAGGAAACAAGGGGAGTTTATTTGTTATTTATCAGCTGAAATGGACAGTGAGAAAGAGTGTCTCACTGTTCTTACAAATAGGAGTTCAGAAAGCTTGGGTATTACAGGGGAGTTGGATGACTGTAGTTTCTTATGTGAACAATAATGAATATATTTGGGAGAAGCAAGTATCTTCATTAAGGAGTTCACATGGGAGTTGCGGAAGCAGGTGTTGTAAAAAGTCATGAAAGATATGGTTAGGAGTCATTCATTTGATGGGGAAGTGATCTCTTGGGAATTAGTTTCTAGTAGTTTATGCACAGAAACTTGACTGAGTCTCTAAGGAGCATCTGGAGGCAGATGCTTCAGGAGACTACAGCAGGGAAGGATGCTGCCAGTAGTCTTCAAAAGCTACCTGGTTTGTTCCATAGCTCCTTCTCTAAGACAGGAGAGGAAAAGTTAGCTTCTGTAACGTGTATTTACATCTGGGTTTTTTTCTATATGGAATATGATTTGGCAGTCTTCTACTCTGAATTCTTTTTTATTCTACCTGTGGAGACAGTAGTTCAAACAGACTGCAATTCAAGCACCAGCACTGCACTACTGTTCATGAGAAGGAAATGAACTGTTTCTGCAATATATAAGCAGGCTTACCAGACTTCTGAGTCACTACCTGAAAACCACAGGCAAAAAATTTCTTCTCAGAAGTTGGGAGGAGAAGAATAAAACAAATGCCTTGGATGTCTCTTATATCCTAAATTACTCTGATTAGATTTGCTTAGTTGTTTGCAGGGAAATTTCATTCTCATGGAAGCATAATAGAATGGAAAAGTATCTTTTCCTCACTTTTGCTTAAGAGAGAAGGAAAGAATAAAAATAATAGGAAAGCTAAAATATGGTAACGTTCAAAAGTTGGTTACTTTATGAAATAGAGCTTTAAGGTAAATTTATGTGTCCTACAAATGTTATATACAGTCTACATAAACCTTAGCATTTGGGTGGACTGAAGAGTGTGTAAGCTTTCTGACTGGTCTGAACAATTCTTACTCTAGGACGTTACCACTAGGACTTACTATTTTTCCTTTTTATGTTATTACTCTAACTGTTTGTTGCAGTACACTCTGCTTTCTGCGTTATTTTCAGTCATTTTCAGTCTCCATAGCAACACTGTAACACTGTTTCTCAGCAACTGGGAGATGCTTAGTAAAGGTCCCTCAATTTAGAAATACTGCACTCCAACCATAAGAAAAAAAATTGCTTTGAAACAAAGATCAAAGAAGTTTTATCTTTAATAATTCAGGATATTTATTAATAATTAATTATTGTTCTCTGTTTTGGCTGCTTAGACAATTACCTGATACTTTGATCTGGGCCTTTGTCAGGCATTTGTTGTGAAGAGCATTCATTTAAAAGCAAAACCTTTAGAACTGTATCTTGAAGTCAACTTTTAAGTGCTATAGAACTACTGGGCTTCTCTGGTGGTGTTGTCTGACTTCTAGGACTTTAGTAAGTAGCTAAGAAAAAGGTAAGCACTGTTACTGTATTTAAGAGGAGACAGTAATTTCAGCCTTTGAACACAACATAGAATGTTTTCACTCATAAAAGTAATTACACTTTATTTTATGCCTATTTAAAATGTTGATCTCATGTTGTCTGATTTCAAAAGAAGGAAGGCCTCTGTGATCAAGTCTCTCTGTTGGAGAGTTCTGCCTTACTTAATCTGATTTGTCCTTCTCTGTACTTTAATTATATTACATGCTTAAAATTGCATTTTATTTGCTAAAGCTCATATTTTGAGAACCTGTATAGGCAAACAAAATACATATAAGTAATCAAATGTTACTTTTCATGCGTGTTCCAATAGGATTCAAGAATAAGTATATTCTTTTTCTGTACATAAGAGTACATGTGTTAATGAGATCAGGGGTTATAACTGTAAAACTTTTTCTGGTATATTTGTAATTAATTTTAATTTTTTTGTTTTATTTCATGGAAGTGTATTTAAGTATTAATAAAGGACATATGTAGCAGAGTTCAGATTGGATGGCAGGCAGATACTTCTTTTACTTTCATATTACGTTAATTATAAAGTAGATGTGATGACAGTCTTGTGTAACTTAGGTCTGTTACACCTACTGTTTTTCAACTGTAATATTAACTTTAAAATAGTTTGTAAACTAAATTCATATTTATACTTTTGTGTTTTAAAATATAATGTAGTTTAGAGCATTAATGAAATAAATCCCAAGGGGAGACATTCAGTTTCTATCATTGTCAGGGTATATAATTAGTTCTGCTTTCAGGATTGTGTAGAGAAGTAGATTCATGGTTATGCTTCCTCTTTACCTTCCTTCTCAACTCAAAAAGAAATAATGTCAGCTCAGCTGAAAACTTTGTTTCTGTTTGGAAATTTTAGAAAATAGACTTGTGAGCAATTGCAATCAATTAATCTTGGGAAGAACCTGGTGTACAGCTATGCCCTCTCTGACCTGAAATTATACACTGTGGACTCTGTAGTAATCCTTTATGTGAATACTGGACTCAATGTGAAAGATCCTATTTCCTATACTTGAAACTGTTTTGGGGACGAGTTTTGCCCTGATACTGTTTTGCAGTTACTAGAGTTACTCCTACTTTATCCTGAGCAGAGAGCATGCAATTTTCTGGAGTTTCTCTGCACTTGGCACCAAAACTATTATGTTGTTTTATGTAATTGTGTTGATTTTCATTTCTGAAATGCATCCAGTAAATTGTTCAGATTAAAAGGTTTGATTTGAATGGTTCAAGATGTCTCTGTCTAGAAAACGTGCATTTACTTTGGTTTGTTTCTTTATAGAACACCTAGTGCTATCTGCTCATTTCAAATGGATCCAGACTTGCAAGGTAAGAATTTTATCTCATATTTTCCCCAACTTTTCTCAAAAGACATTTCTGTGTCTGTCTGAACAGAAAATGCTGAGTTGTAATGAAGTCATGCCACTTTGAGAATCTCTGTGCTGTAGTACATAAATGACAAATTACACAGCTGCCATGTCCTACCTTTATTTTTTGATCTGTTCTGGCACCTTCCTTGCCAATGGGAGATGTCAGGAAACTGCACTCCTTTCTCTATGTGTAAGAATTCCTTTGTCACCTTCTCAAGAAAGGACATTTATGAGTATTCAACATAAAATTTGATCCACTTCAGGATTATTACATGCTGCTGGTTTTCTGTCCATTCTGTCTCATGCCTATGAGAAATGAAAGAGTGTAGAGCCCCTAAATAGCCTATCATAAATAATGATCCTAAAATATTTTTTGATTTTATTTGGATTTTTTTCTTTGTCTGCTGTTTCACTTGTGTAGTCTCACAAGTTAATTCTGGAACTATGCTTGAAATGTACAGAATACCCTACTTTGAGGTTACTTTTTGTCTGTAAGGATGGACTTGAAGTGACTAGCAGATGACTACTAAAACAGATTCACTCCACTTATAAAGTCATCTTGCACATGGAAGGTGTTTGAACTGGATCATTTGTATGTTTGTAGAATCTATATTTGAAAATAAGCATTTGGAATTTAATCCACAGCCTACTGAAAACTGCAAGAGTCTTTCCATTAATTTCAAAAGAGCTTTGAATCAGTTTACTGAAGAAAGGGAACTGATGATACATGGGAGTCAAATCTCATTTTTCATGTTTTATGGCATGCTACAGTACATCTCCAAATATTATCACAAAACATTGTATGGCAAGAGCAGGACTAAACAGAGGGTATGGCAGATTTGCCTTATTTTTATATCTTAGGCAGCATCTGGGGACCAGTAGAGCCTGTAATTTGCTGACTATTAACATTAGTCTGGTACATTTGTGGGAAACCATTACACACAGCTTGCCTCATTTCCAGACTAAACAGTTAATTTTGTGAGTTATTTCTACTCAGTTATGCATATTTGTTACTTATCTTTGACCTTAATCAACTGTGAGTAACTCTTTCTCTCTGAAATACAGGGAGAAAGAGTTTCTAAGAACAGAAAGATAACTAATAGATCCTTTTCTAGTTTCTAAAGCTTTGTGAACAAGCCTTTTTTTTTTTTAATCTTGAAGTTCTAATCTTGAAGTATTAGGTATAAGTCATGTTCAGAAGCCCTTGCTTTCCACTCATGAAAACATCCTTTACTGATGTAAAAGAAAGGAGCTGAATTCATGTAAGATACAGGATTTAGACAAGCAGCTTGAGTGGGATTACTAACCAGAGATGTCAAAAAACACTTGCTCTGATAAATTACTTATCATCTTCTATGAGAGTCCCAGATGTTGATATTGACAGAAAATCTGTCTAATGCTTGAAACAATATGCATTCAAAACAATAACGCTGCTGTGATGACTGACAAACTGATCTGCGTAGAAGAGCAATTCTTATCAAGAAACTGTTCTGACTGAAGAAATATTATTTCATTATGAACTTGCCTAGCAGTAGGCACTCAATGCAGACCTGTTGTCCTGGTTTGACCAGAAGCTAGGGTCAAAAGAACAATCTTTTGAGAGGATTTTTGCCAGAATACCCTCTCTCCCCAAAATAAAAAAGGGGACAGCAATAAACAAAAACAAAAGCACTAGGCACGCAGACAGTGAATTTCTAAGAACAGCTTTATCTAAATTTAAATGGTACAACAGTATGAAAGAGATAAACAATAAAGANTACACCTGTTTTCTGGTCTTTGAATAGACTAGGTTTGCAGAGAAGCAAGTGTGCTCTCTGTATTAATATGTAGAGACTGGGGTTTTTTACAACTTATCATGTCACTGGTAATAGAAAGACCATTTCCCCAACAAAACTATTGGAAAAAAAGGAAGTGTGGTGTTTTGGAGTTTTTTCATTTTTCAAAGTTTTCCTTCAGAGTATTGTGGGGTTTAATAAAATTTGATTATTTTGATTTCTTGTTAAACACTTTGGTTTACTTGGCGTTGTCTTGTGGATTTTTGATAATATGTAATATGTGCTTTTTTTCTTTCACAGAGGCTTTCAATGATGTTCAGAGCTCTGTCTACAGAACAGCCCTAAAACTACGCTCAGTACAAAGTCTGTGCCAATGTTAGTAGCTGAAGGGAATCCTGTGCTTTGACAGGGAAAGGAATCTGTAAAAAATTGGTGTTGCTGTTACCATGAGTTATTATGCTACTTCGCATTCTCATTTTCCACCTGGGAATCTCAGAATGCGTTATGAACACTTAAAGCTGTATAGCACTTCAGAAAAAATTGGTTTTTTCTCCTTTTAAATGTCAGTGGAAATATATTAGTAAACTTCTAATGGCATGGGAGAATAAAATTATTGCAATTGGCAACACTGCTATGGAGACACCACTGGCAGTTATGAATCTTTATCTGTATATTATTATTCTCATTAAATGTCAAATTCTCATGTATTTCTTAGGAATTGATTTATTGGAAATAACCATGGATCATAGAAAATGCATTGACAGGCAGTATTATTAATAATATAAGTAATATGATAGACCAGAATGCCCCCGGCTAGCACTCATTCTCTCTGTCTTAGAAGTGAATGAGAATTCTGTGCAAGTGAAGACTTATGGAACAAAGCCTTGGTCATCTTGCTCACTTTGAAATTATTGGATGTAAATTCCATATTGAGCTAAAATGCATAGAAATCTAGAGTTTTCCACCTGAAACAATCTGTTGCTGAAAATGTACAGCATCACAAGTGAGATCTTCAGGGCAGCACAAAAAAGATGACTAGTTTGTTTGCCTTTGCCATATTTTTTCACTTGGCCATTCTCTTCTAAGAATGTATTTAGTCTGATCTCAGCCCTGATATAGTAAATCTGCCTGGGGCTAGATGTCNAACCACAAAGATCACAGCCAGCTTGAAAACTGCAGGGTTCCTGTGCAGAGCAAAAGCCTCCCCTAAGAGCAAGCTAGACAAGAAGGGCTCCTGTACAATGTGCTACACATCCCAGCACAGCCCCTGGACTGCCTCCTGGTCTCTTATCAGCTCTGAGCCCTGATTCAACACTTGTATTTAGTCTGATCTCAGCCTTGATATAGTAAATCTGCCTGGGGCTAGATGTCACAGCGCAGAATTACCTATTTACACAGCTACTGGTTTTCATTAGCTCTATTGCCTAGTCTTCCATGTCTCCTCTAGGCACTCATAGAATCTAGCCTAGTTACTCTGCTTATTCTGGTGACCAGAATTGCACATGGGTTTCCAGGCTGGCATTCACCAGTGTCTCACACTGATACTTACCCACCTGTGCTGGAAAGACCATAGGTGACATATTCCAGGTTTTCTGCTTCTTCAGCAATCTACAAACTTTCAATCTACTACAATCTTTCTCTTCTGGTGTTAATTCTAATTGATCATGCCTCTGTGCTACTGAATGTGGCCTTTAAGAAGCCATAGCTCTCTCTTCCCACTGGATATCGGTTATTCCGTGGCACATTTATTATACAGCCTGTTTGCCCCTTTCTTGGCCATAGTGCCACCCTTCTCCTCATATTTGTGCATGAGGAAAAAGCTTAAATCCAAGCACAAATTGTTTCCACACTCCCAGTGAACTTTCTTCTGAAGTACTGAGTTGTGCTTACTTTTGTGCTATCTATGTGTAGAACAAATGTTCTACAATTTGGGTGCAGTTAATTGTGCTATTTTCTTCCCTATCTATCTATCCCAAAATCACATCCGGGGAATTTAAGCTGAGCTGTTCTATCTTTGTAGCCCCACAAGTTTTGCTACATCCATCCAGCAAGACCTTTCCCAGATTATTTTGGTTTTATGTTGCATACTGGTTTAGACTTCATTTCACAGACTTTTCTTAATCTTGACTTCTAGTAGAGAAATGTCGAGCTTTCATTCATGAAAAAGCAGGGATCCTCATTCATTTCTCCCTTAATTTTCCCACAGTGGATTTGATTGATGTTTCTCTGATTCAGCACATCCTATCAAGTGAACAGACCCAGAAGGAAAAGCAGATTTGTCTGAAAGTGCAGCAAATCTCTGGAATGCTAACAAAACTGTTCCAAAGGGCGAGATTAGAAAAACCAGGGAAGGTAGATCCAAGAGCTGCTGAATTCACTTTGAGCTTGCTAGCTGCCACGTATGACAGGTGAGAGTAAGTATAAATGTAAATCTATCACAAAGTACTGCTAGACTAAGTCTGTTTCTACAATTCTTTATCAAAGAAGCTTTGTCAGAGAAACAGTGGTCAAATGTTTCCAAAATTATCTGGAAGTTCATCCCTGGAGGTGTTCAAAAAACCTGTAGATGTGGTACTTAGGGACATGGTTTAGTGGCATGGTGGTGATAGGTAGATGGTTGGACTTGATGATCTTAGAGGTCTCTTCCAACCTTAATGATTCTGTGATTTTTTTCATTAGGTCCCTATATTGCAAACTTGAATTATTAATTAAACCACATTCTTTATGATCTAAAGGTCCTGCTCCAGCATGTATCCTTTTGATTAAATTGAGTTGGAGTGAAATTAAAGGGAATCAGCCCAAGAGATGCTCAGTGGGTCCACAATGAGGCTGTCTGATGATATAATACAAAGCCCAGACTGTAATCCTCATTCTTTTCCATATTTGGGGAGGATTTCAACAAATGAAGAGCAGAAATTTTTTAGGATGTGTATTGTAACTATAAAATTGTTTTACTTGTTATGTGAGGTCTTTGCTGTGTTTTTCTTCTGTGATTGCATAACTTGAACAGTTAACTCAGTAGTTATTATGTTCAGTGACAAAGGATCCTAGACACGCAACATCAGTTTTACATATATATAAGAAAGGATACGTGTTTTGAAGTTGTCTTTCAACATAACAGTATTTTTTTTAGAGGTTTCAGTTTTTACGTTGTTGGTGAATGTAGCGTCAGGCACAGTCTGAAAATCCNTTTTTGTTTTCCTAGAACTGCAACAGGTTATATCAAAACTAGATGTGCTGCAGCTGCCCTAATTGCCCTTTCAGGAGACACTCTACTGGCTAAGTACAGAGGTAGGAAATGCATGGTTTTATACACTGCCTGAAATACTGAACACTGAGAAAAATCTCCATTGTCTTTTTTTTTTTTACTTTATAGGAGAATACAGTTCTGCCATGCAAAAAGTAAATCATCTTGACTGCTTAGCTGTAGAGAAAGACTGATGCAGAAGAATACTTTCCTGCTAATGTCTGTAGCCATCTGTGCATAAAAAGTCTCAAAACAAGTCAAACTAAAGTTTAAAAGAAGTAGAGCTTAAAAATAAAGGCCAAGTTCTATTTGTCTAGAAGAAAATAACAGAAAACACCTGGTTTTAAATTTCATTTGATTACAAAACAATTTTATATGTTTGATCCAGGAAACTTTTAAAGACTGCCTAGTGGAGAGTGATAGGACGAGGGGAAATGGATGCAAATTGCACCAGGGGAGGTTCAGGTTAGATACTGGGAAGAATTTCTTTCCTGAAAGGGATGTCAGCCATTGGACCAGGCTGCCCAGGGAGGTGGTTGAGTCACCATCCCTGGAGGTGTTTAAGAGATGGGTAGATGTTGCATTGGGGGGCATTATTTAGCAGGTTGATAGGGCTAGGACAAAGGCTGGACTCAATGATCTTCAGGGTCTCTTCCAGCGGTAACTGTTCTATAATTCTATGATTAGACAAAAACGCTTAAAGAACTAAGCACAACACATAAAGGTAGCCCAGTGCAATGTGCAACACAAAGGTTTCTGCCTGAATTCAGTGGTCAAAATGGAGAACAAATGAACATACTGGCCTCATACTCTCCCACTGCATATTGTGTATTTCCTTCCAAGTTACAATTTGGAATTCACAATTTAAATAGGGCATATCTTGTATAAACTTATTTAAATATTTTTCTTATAGCCATGAAAATGAGCTCACTGTTTCCTTATCCTTACCTGTATTAACTGCCAGGAGTAAGGAAGTGCCATAATATTCTTGCTTTCCTTCTCTTTCCCCTGCCTGTAGGAAGAAAAGTATTTTCACAGCAGTCACTGAGTGCCTGCTAGATAGACAATAAAGGGGAGCTTTCTTGAGGGGTTTATTTGGTAGGCTGCAATCATCACATAGATAGTATGAGAATAAGTAGCTAGAAGACACTTCAGGCTCTGCCAGGATTCCCATTTCTTTCTGTTGGTTGTTTACAGCTTTCTTCCGGCTTTATGCTGTCCCTAATGGGAAGGAGGAATTGATTACCCGTAGTGCCCTGAGAAGCCTGCTAACAGACCTCAATCAGGTAATGCCACTGCAGTGCTATTATACAACAGATCTTGTAGAAGTGTCCTAACCTAGGAGAAAAAATATATATACACCTGTTAGCTTTCATGTTTTATTACATTATGGTTCTGAAGTCAGTAGGGCACTCTGTGGGCATAGGGAGCCACCATGCAAACTAGGTAGAAGAATCAAATTCTGTAGCTTTTCTGAGAGTACCCACTGACATGAGTGCCTCTGTGCATTTTGCCTGAGCTTACAGGTCCTGCATACAGCTGTTCCTAAAGCAACTCCAAACTTTAGATGTCTGTACTCATTAGAATAGCTTGCAGCTGCAGAAAAATGCTGTAGCATACAGGAATTTCCAGCTGAACTGCTGCTGAACATGACCCATGAGGTTCAAACCCAGTGCCATTCAGTATTCTAGTATGGCATCGTATTATGTTGATCCATTTCAGTGAGCTGGAAGCAAATCATTCAGACACATACTGAATTATGAATTTGCATACTGATGGTATGATTATGAACAGGTTTTCTTCAGAATAGTATGTAAAATGGCATTTCTATAGATGTTTCACTATCTGTGTGATGTCACCATCTCAGCAGAACATGATGGGAACATCTGTTTTATATTGAGGTGTTTCTAAGCCTTTCTTCTTGATGCAGATCCCAGCTGTTGTGGGAGAAAGCTGCACTCTGTCTTGTGTGGAAGTTGCAACTCACAGCTGTTTCTGTGGGGTGAGTGAAATTCTGATGTCCTGGGAAATTATTTTGAATGTTATTGGTTGATTAAAATTGCAAGTATATCACCATATAACATCCACCATTATCTGCTTTTAAAGGACAGGATTGATTGTCAGCCTCACAGTACAGGCAGATTTATATCTATAGAAAATAGGAAGATTCTTGTATTTGTTCCAAAACATCTGGAACCCAGTAACATTTTTATATGAATGAAAAATCTATGCAGAGTCCAATATCAGAGTTTTTATTATGAATTGTAGATGAGACACCAGTTCTTTTCAAGTAAATGTCTGATGTTAAGAAATACATTTTTTCCAGGTTCTGAATTCAGCAATTGTTGAAGAAAAATTCCTGTCTTGGCTGAGGTCAGAGCCTGCTGTTCTCCTGTGGCTCCCTACATGTTACAGATTATTAGCTACAGAGAAGGTTTCTCACCAAGCTAGATGTAGAGTCTGCAATGTTTTCCCCATTACAGGCCTCAGGTGCGTCAATAATTACTGTAGTCTATAGCATCCAAATAAATAGTTTTTAATCATTATTTACATACCTTACGAGCTGTAACTACTGTATTAACCAACCAACTTTGGCCACACTAATTTAACAAGTGATATAGGGAGAGAACCATCACGGGATAGTGCTTAAGCCTGCATCCTGTTTCTCTTTATTTCACTGGCACAGACATGGTTATGGAGACTTACTGAAAGTAAACTGGCAGTTCAGTGGTAAAGCCAATTATGTATCTTAGTTCTATGTCCCACAATCAGGTGTATTAACTGGCTAGTTAAGTTATCCATCTTAGCATCTTATCTAAGTAATGGTATCAAATAATGGTGTAAAAAGAACACTGTCTATTACTTACTGACCACAGTGCTCAGAAAGCATTTTACTATTACTCTCTTCTCACTAATAGAACCTTGCAGGTTTAGGTTTTTGCATTTTTAGTTTTTTGCAAAGTTGCAAATCTTATGTCATTAATGTCGTGATTCTACAGTTCCATGAGAACAGCAAACAGAGATAAGCAGGTGCATGAGAAGCATATGAAGATGTAACTGCATTGTCAAAAACAGTGCTAGAAGAACTGTTTCTTTCTTGGATTGAATTTTGATGCAGCAAATGAATACTATCAAAATCATTAGCGGGTTCTGGAGAATAGTCCACTGGCATTTGGATGACATAGCTCTTGCATTCAGAGAATGCTGAGGAAAGTCGTTATTCTAGCAAAGGTGCTTCTCTGCATTTCAGAACCCAAGGATCTGGATTGCCAGTAATCAAGCTCATTTACACCAGGCTCTTATTTGTGGGGCAATAACTTAATCCTTCTGGTTTCCCTTACAGGTATCGCTGTGTGAAGTGCCTCAATTTTGACCTTTGCCAAGTCTGCTTTTTCACTGGCCATCTCAGTAAGCCACATAAAAGGTCACATCCTGTTGTGGAACACTGTGTACAGGTAGAGTCCCATTGTACTGGTTCATTTCCCTGTTCAGACCCTTCACGGAGGCAAGTAGGCAGTAGACTCTTGAATTACATTGGTTATGAAATTATTTGTATCATCTGTAATGGCCATCACATATTAGCATTACTACTCTGGGAACAGTGAGTCAGGAAAAGGAAAAATGGGGACTTCTAAATTTAGAAGGAGTGTTTTGTTCTGAAATATCTGAATAGAGTCATGAAATGTCATAGTGCAAGTTGTCTTCTCAAGGAGTTTTATGGCAAGTTTGCCATTTTTAGATCATCCTTAAATCTGTGGAAAGGGCCCTCAGTGTGTCCCAGTGCTCCTTCCTCTCAATCCTAACATGGACTGATTCAGAAACTAATTCATCCTAAAGTTGTGCAAGCTCCTGCATGTAATTTCCTTTATTTCAGAGCTTTTCCACTTCATTGTAAACCTTTTGGACTCATTTGTCTCTGCCAGTTAGGGACACAGCACAAAGAGGCAGTGGCCCAACTAAGCTCATCTACTTGAGCTCAATTACACAGACAACTTGTGCTTTCATCACACTAATGGCAGAATTCAACAGTGGCAATTTGTGTTTGCATGGTCAGCTTCCCCTTTGAGCAGAAGATTCCAAACTTACACACAACAGCAGACAGGGATTTTTTGTAGATATATGTAACTGTACCTTCTTCTGTTCCAGTAAATGAGCTTAAAAGCACCCATGAAAGTTTCCCTAGTAAACTGTACTTCACAGTCTACTTTCTGAAACCCTGCACTTAACATGAAAGATACCTGAGTAGCCAGTGTTTGCATCAAAACCAAAGGATGTTAATCTGCTCTTGCAGTCATCCTTTGTCCGGGGAACATTAAACTGTAGCCACTTCATTGGTCTCTTTCTGAAAACCAAACCCTCAATATCTGCATTAAAAACAACAGATAGATGTTCATTCTTCCAAATATTTTTCCTCATCCTCCATCTGTGAGATAGAGCCAAATGGCAACTGATCTCCTTATGTGGAGCTTTCTAATAGAGACATTAAAATCAGTGTGAATAGAACATGAATGAGAGTGTGTGGATGCTGAAGCACCAGAACAAAGGGCAGGAGGGATATAACAAGGCAGGAGACGATGCAACCTAAATTAGCTGGTCAGCAAGTTCATAGCATTACATGCACAGCTCCTCAGGGCAGCCAAATCAGGAAAACAAAAAATAGCCTGAAACAAAGGACAAACTGCCAGTTGAAGATGATATCACAACAGATGATGATGTGAAGGTAAAGAACAAGGCCTATACGGGGTTTCCTCCCAAATAAGAAGACAAAAAAATCACGATGACTGCCAGCTCCTAAAGGAGCTGAAGACACATCTGAAAAAAAGCACTTGGTCGCAGGCTTAAGAAGTGACCTCTCTTGTCCTCCATGTCCCTATAAGTCATCATGGCCACACTATGTGTGTACATACACCTTAGGGTGTGAATGCCAGAAAGACTACATGGACACATGTATGTTATTGTTTGTGAGTGAGTGAGTATGAGTGAGTGGAATCAGGATTTTTTTAAAATCAAGTCCCCTTCCTCTCCTGTAGTGTCTTGACATTGAGCTTTCCCACGTTGTTGCTGCAGTATTGCAACTGGATCAATGAACTTAGTTTTCCTTTGTGAAGCCGTGCTGTAACACTAACCCTGTAAATATTACTTTCATGGCCAAAACCTATAACAAAATAAAAAGATAAGCTACTCACTATCACAGATACTATTTTTATATCCTTTGTGTGGGACATAAAAGAATCAGAAGAAGCCACATTTTCCATAGCTTCCAGTCTTAACAGATGCTGTCACTGGCTGGGTCAGGCACAGTCTGAAAATCACTTGGGGTTTCCTGTGGCCCCTGGTGCGATAACTGTGCCGACAGCAGAGGGAGCATTAAACTCATTGCCCACAGTAAAGTGTGGGGAGTGATACCCATGCTCCTATAATCCTTGTATGGGTAGGATGTGCTCATTAGCCTTCTGGCAGTCATCCTAAGAAAAGGACAACTCTGATTCCCAACTCGGGCAGATGGAGCTCATTTAGCCCTGTGAGGCCTTCCATATAAGAGAAGGACACTCTAATAAAACCTACATCCTAAGGACTTCGCTACCGGTGTCCAAGCTTGCTAGGCCCTGGCAGATGAACCTTAGGACTAAAGCGTGGGTCCAGCTCTGTGCCTGCTGTGTCTCACCTAAAAAAAATCCATAGCTCAGGCTCGAGGGTGCTATCCGCTATCCTCTTTTTATCAGCGCGCTTGGAAAAGGCGCTGATGAGGAGCATGGATGGAGCCCTCCCTGGATCTTCGTTCGCAAAGCATAGCCATACATTGGCTGGGTAAGTCTTGACATTGTCTTTATCAGGTAGTGGACTGCTGAGTGGGAATTTGAAATGCCATCAGTGCTTTTCCTTACCATGCTGACACCTTGTGGTAATATTATTACCATGTTGAGAAATTACTAGGCAACATGTTATTTGTTATCTTTGTGTTTTCCTGTTCTGTCTGTCAGGGGTTACCCTGTGTTATACAGCAGTCACTTCCTGAGGCAGAATTGGCTAATATCCTCCTATAATACAGCTACTAACTTTAGTTGTTGTACTTGAGCCTGACACTGCTGTGACAAATGGAAGCATGCTTTTTACTGTATTAATCAAGAGGAGGTTGTGAGGCACAGAAGGCTCTATCTATTAACACTTCATACAAGTATAAAAGTGCTTGTTTGTTTGATCAAGAGGGAACTTAGATACAACTTGGGCAGAATTATCATTGTGACTGCCAAAATCCTGCCTTAGGCATTTCCAGACTGCCTGAATTTGGCACAGGCAGAATGTTTTGCTTACCTAACAGAATTGGAGCCACTCTTGCCTATGGTCCTGCGTCATCATCCACCTCGGCTCCCCTTTTAGGGCTGAGACAGAAGCCATAAGCCTCTTTGACTGTTGAACAGGTGGACCTTTGCTTTCTTATGTCGTGCCTTTGCCTTGGACTGTGTCTATTTCTGGGCAGCATCTCTATGAAAATTTACTCCCTTCTTAATTATCCCTCATTCCAATAGATGTCAGCAAAGGCGAAAGCAAAACACTTTCTCCGCACCATCAGGAACAACCTGCTTCAGGAACGCTGCCGCAGGAAGGAGGCTCAGAGAAGGAGGGCACTGGAGATAGTAGACGAGAGGCACTTCCCTACTCCCAAAAAGACTTTGTGAGTTCCTATTTCTGATGAGTTTATAACCCCTGAATAATATGTCAGGCTGTGGGATATTCCTTGATTATGTCCGTTGAGTAAGTGATTTTGTTATGACAGCATTTTTACATTAAAAAAGGAAAGCATAAATGGGAAGTTGCTGCATGTTGTTCTGTAGCTTAACTGTGATTACCATGCTGACAACCTCATGACCAGTTATCTTTTAAAATATAACACGTTTGTATCTTCTTTCACTCCTTCCCTACGTCATCCCTTTCTCTCCATGCCATTTCTTATGCTCAGTCTAACATCAAGTACTTGTCACAACTGCATGGGTTTTTAAGCACCTCCTCTCTGACAAATTCATTTGAAATTAACTATGAATACTTTCCACATGTCATCCACAGTGCATTCACTGACAGTCATTCTACTCAAGTCCCACTGACTTGCAGTTCTGTGGGATTAGTCACAACAGTGAGTAGCTGATTTTACCATTTGAGTTCTTTCACACATGGTTTTAGTTAACAGGTAAACTCATTACTGTATTTCCACTGATCACAGTGGGCAATAATGAACACTGAGGTTGTGTTGTGATTTTCCCTATAGTTTCTACTTCCTTGCTCTGAGATTTTGGTTGCTATTTAAATGTAGAAACTAAAGGGAATGATTATACGAGATAAACACTACAAACATCCAAAGGGTAAGATTTCTTCCTAGCTGTATAAAGACCTAGCAACTCTCTTGGATTTCACATTTTCTCCAAATAAGGCTCAAGTGAGTCTGAAATATGGAAAATATGGTCACTCCTCTCTGAAAGAATTAGTTTCATCCTTGCACAAAGGAGAAGAATCTGTTTAAAGAACTTCATTGTGCTACAGTGATAGGTAAGTACAGTAGAAACCAATTTTTATATACAATAGGACCAAAGGATGACAGTTACAGTGATTCTCACAGAGAATTTTAGTGTTTGGTTTTTAGAATGTGGTAAAATGCAAAACATTTCCCATTGCTAATATTTCCCCCATTTGTATTCAGCAACAAAAAGTAATTCTTCATTTTGAATGTCATTTAATCCTTCTGTGAGCCATCAAGATTTGTCTGTAATTCTGTGGAATTTTGCTTACCTAATGCTTAGACAGCAATGAGAGAAAGAAGAATTTGAGGTGGCTGTTACAGATGTCACTGTGAGGCTGATGGGTATCTGGGCTTTTCCTAATGAAGAATGAACTGAACAGCAGGATATCTGGCCCTATGCTATCTTCTTGTAGTTGAATTTCCCAAGATATTTAGCTCTTGGCTAAAGAAAGCAAAAAAAGAGAAGTAGCAAATTTCACTGGTACTAAGTGGGTGGAAAGAAGAACCTGCTATTGAGATTCTGTTGGATGAGTGGAATTTTATTTAAGAAATTTCATTCTTCCAACCAAAATAAGCCAGCAGGTGTAGCTAAACCATACCTTGCTTAGTCTACAGCACAGCTGTCTGTCTACTTGCAGGACATTAGTTTTATTTTGATCTGAGTACCAAGACCACACAAGGCTTGACCCTTTCTCTACTCATTATTTCTCTGTTGGTATACAGTCCCCCTGCAGAACTCAGTGCTTCACCACTACCTGGCACTGAAAACTTGTCTTTCCAAGTGAACAGACTGGAATCACCCAAGTTCATATCTGAAAACAGAACTATAATGCAAAAGAGTGAGAACAACAGTAAGACACCAGAGCAAGGCAAGACAGAAGCTCAGGTGAGCAAAACATGAAGCTGTACTAGTGCTGAAGCTGTAATGACCTACTGAGTTAACTGTCTAATTGCCTTCTAATTACTAATGAAAAAGAAATGTAATGGCAGCTTCACCTTTCCATTAATTTCTCATGGAAAAAAAACGTGGAACCTGAAAACTTAGTGAAGCTTGGATTTGATACTCTCCAAGAATAGTGACTAACTCCTTGATTTCCATGATCTTCAGAAGCATTTTTTTTTCAGTTGTCTTTGATAGCACATTAAAGACTAGCTAAACTGTTGTCCTCTATTCTGAGAGTAAAAAATGCCATCATGTGCTCCTACTACAAGCAGATGTCAAGGAAGAACACCTTAATTCTTACTAGGCTCAGGCCATTTTTGTCACCATGGCAATTGCAAGAGGACCTTCTTAAAGATAAACCCAAAGTAGTGTCCACTCCAACTAAAACAGCTCATGCATAAAAGCTCTCCACTAATCTATTTCCAGGTTCCCTGCATAGAGGCAATGCTAGAGGAGTAGGTAGGACAGCATAGATAAAATAAGTGCATAGCAGTTTTTTGTTTCTATATTTATTTGAGAGAGTGGTAGCTCTGCACATACTTGGAATGTAGGAGACATTGGATTGTGTTCAAGCCAGTTTGTGTCATCCACTCATCTTTTTCTTCCCAGAAGCCAAGGCTGCCATAACTGAGAACTAGCCAGTGTGTGTCAGGTCACTCTTTTGGCTGCAACTCCTCTGCTGCCCTTTGGAAGATCTGTCTTTTAGGACTTGGCTGCCCAGCTTGAGGCATAGTGCCAGCCAGCACATATCTGCAGGGGGAGTTGTGGGCAGACATTGCTTAAGTGATGGCTGGCATTTTTTGCTATAGAAGACAGTGAGACAAGACTTGCATTTCTTTAGTGGGATTCTGTCACATACATTGCTCTCTTGTTCATTTTCTGTCTGGGCTGAGAATTCTTTTTGGGCAGTTTTATACTGATTTCCAACATCTTATAGTGTAGATTATTTCATTGTTGCTTAAAAAATGCAGACCATAAGTCCAATTATAGCTGCTACTTCCATCCAAAGACTAATTGTTTCTCTCTTCTACATCCAGTCTCTCCTTCCATCTTCTTGCCCCAAAGTATCCGTGGGATTTGGGAGAGACTGGTCCCAAATTAGAATATTCCATTTTGCAGAAATACTAGGAAATGAGGTTTTTGTTATAATTTAAAACAAAACAAATTCTCATGCACCTAGAATTTGTCTGTAAAACAGATCAAATCCCAAATTTGCCACGCTTTCTTATAGCAAAATTTTAATAGAAAAGGAAATGTTATTGCTGATAAAGTAATGAACAGATACTCCTCTTTTTTGTCATAGGCAATTGCCTCTTTTGAAGCAGATGTATTAAAAATGCACAAATTCATCAGAAGGATTCACAATGACAGCAGGTGGGTAAATGCAGTAGTAGAGTCACTGAAGGCTGGTTGGCAATCCTGCTCCAGTGAGAAGCTAGAAGACAAATGATTTTTCCATACTTTAGAGATTTTGAGTCAAACAGAGATGAATGATTCAGAACTCAGCAACAAAAAAATTTCTGGCAAAGTACAACATTTTAGTTTGCTTTCATCAGCATTTCTGCAATTGTTAGGTTACATTTCTAGAAGTTTGTTTTAGGGGAAAAAATGTTCATTCACATAAAAATATCAGGATAGCATACTTTTTTCAAATTTTTCTCTGAATAAGGCTTAATCAAAACTAATTTCATAATTTGCATGAGGTTTTTAAATCAAAGTAGGATCTCTTTCTAAAAATATACCCTAAGTGAAATAGAGATTACAGGTTTAATACAGTAACAATTGGTAAAAATTCCATGACAAATTATCAGAGAAGTTCCTTATAATTTTCAAATCTTTGACATGATAAAATAGTAATTCTTAAACTACAAATTTTGGGGGTGATTTGTTTTTTTTGGGAGATTGGATGTTGGTGTGTGGGTGTATGGGCAACTATGCTTATCTTTTCTTTCACTTTTGCAATCCTCTCAAGTCTTATGAGGAGTGGTTCAGGGAGCTTGAGTTGTTTCACCTGGAGAAGAGGAGGCTCAGGGGAGACCTTATGTCTTTCTACAACTATCTGAAAGGAGGTTGGAGCAAGATGGGAATTGGTCTCTTCTCCCAAGTAGCAAACAATAGGACAAGAGGAAATGGCCTCAAGTTGTGCCAAGGGAGGTTTAGGTTGGATATTAGAAAAAATTTCTTCACCGAAAGGGTTGTCAAACACTGGAACAGGCTGCCCAAGGAAGTGATGGAGTCATCATCCCTGGAGGTATTTAAAAGACTATGGAACATAGGAATGTGGTTTAGACATAGACTTGGCAGTGCTAGGTGCGTGGTTAGACTTGATGATCCTAAGGGTCTTTTCCAACCTAGATTCTATGTCTGTGACCACTGAAAACAATGGAATTACAGCAGAGTGTAGAATTTTATTCTGAATCTACTGTCCTTATTTCCTTCAGTATGTTCAGTTCTCTTTGTTCCTGTTTTGTTTCATTCTGGTAAGTCAATGTGCAATTGCTGCACCAGATTCACACAAGGGCACTCCAGGACTAGAAAAAAACAATTGCAGTTTCATAGTTTGAACTGAATTGCACTTCAGATAAGTCTCTGTTCTAACATGGGAAAATAAAGAGATATGGCACAGATCTTCAGTTTTCATTTAGATTAGCAGTAGTTGATAGGATATCTGGGAAGCCTGCTCCTGAAACACTGCATCACCCTCTGACCCAGAGCTTATCATATAACTGATGAATTAATCACATTACTCATGGGAAGCTCTTTGTTCTTATTTGTGGACCAGCTTCCAGCATTTGTGTGCCTGTTCACAGAACCAGGCTCTGAATTAATTGAAGGTAGTCAGCATTTTACAGTAATGACCCATTAAATGCTGTTATAAGGAACCACTGTCAGGCACAGTCTGAAAATCACTTAGGGTCTGCTGTGGCCCCTGGTGCAATAACTGTGCCAACAGCAGAGGGAGCATTAAACTCATTGCCCACGGGAAAGTGTGGGGAGTGATACTCATGTTCCTATAATCCTTGTATGGGTAGGATGAGCTCATTAGCCTTCTGGCAGTCATCCTAGGAGAAGGACAACTCTGATTCCAAACCCAGGCAGATGGAGCTCATTTAGCCCTGGAAGGCCTTCCATCTAAGAGAAGGACACTCTAATAAAACCTTCATCCTAAGGACTTTGCTGCCAGCGTCCAAGCTTGCTAGGCCCTGGCAGATGAACCTTAGGACTAAAGGGTGGGTCCAGCTCTGCGCATGCTGTGTCTCACCAAAAAAAAAAATCCATTGTGCAGGCTCGAGGGGGCTATCTGCTATCCTCTTTTTATCAGCGCACTTGGAAAAGGCACTGAGGAGGAGCGTGGGTGGAGCCCTCCCTGGATCTTCGTTCGCAAAGCCTAGCCATACATACAATACAAGGAACCACTGTAATTTTAATTTTAAATGATCTGACTTGCTGTTCCATTCCCATAAATTTTACATCATTCCAATGAAACTGATGGGGCTCTTGTCTGTGAGCCAATGAATACCCAAAAGAAAATGAATCAGATTAACTTCTGGATGCAACTAAGCAAGAGGGATAAATATTTCCTCTGTGTCATATAAAACAGTTTATTAGCTTTTCTGTCTGTCTCCGCCTTAGCTGTGGGGAAGACAAAACTGTGTTTCTACCCTGAGAAATCCCAAGTCTAGAACAAAGATATGGGTGGTATTTTTGTCATATTGTGCTCTGAGTAAGTAATTTTTAAATCTTCTCTGATGTACATGGTGGGGTGGCACTTCTTATTGCAAAAATCACAGTATCTTTTCAAGGACAAGTGGCCTGTACAGAAACTATTGGAATCATCAAATAAGCTCAAATAGAATACCGGGAGCAAGAAGGAACTCAATCAAAGGGTAGAGGCTGCTTTTACTCCTTTGTTGCTGGGGGGAATGATGGGAATCCTTTGCAAGTCAGGGAGTTGCCGTAAGTAGTTTGCTTCTAGACAGAGGAACTGCTATAATATTTCTTCTGTTGCAGCTACCTTTGTGGGAGAGTTAAAATCTCTACACGCAAAACTCAGTCCTAGCTAGAGTTCCACTCAGCTGGCATCTTTCCTCATCTAGAACACTCCTGTTATTGCTAATTCGATGGATACAGCCCAGTTCCTGAAATATTGGCCTCTAACCTCAAAGCTGACAAAAATTTCCTGAACTGACAAGGAGAAAATTTATGCTACAGTGTTTGCTCTTTTCCATGACTCCATATGACTCCATGTGTTTGTGTGTGATCTTGTAAAATTCTCACCCTCCTGTGACCCTGGCAGGTACATGAAAAAGAATTTCAACAAATGGAAGGACAAAATGCTTTTTCTTCACAACTCCCAGGAACACAAAAGCTCCAAAATAGAGGCAAAGCTCCAAAGCCTGAGAGCAAGCCATGAAAACCTGCAAATGAAGCTGCAGCAAATGAAGCAAGAAGTAAAGGTATAGTGAGAAATGTATCAAGAATCTTCACAGCTATGGGCAATTACGGAACACTAACTACTCCTTTGTCTGCAGACCAGCACTCCTGATACTCTTTTGTGCACCTTCTACTTGTCTGCTCAGTCAGCTTAGGTGGTTGTCTTCAGAGGAAGCAGATAGGCTCTTTGTAGCAGGGATTTTCTTGTCATTCTGTATGTATTTAGCATCTAGCACAGATATCCGTGTCTGGGATGTTCAGATACCACTACAATGAAGATAATTAGAGGATATTCCAGTAAGAGTAAGAAAATGGTTTCCAACAGAATTGTTAGATAAGTCATTGCAGTCTTTTCTTTGAAGAAGAATCCTGTGCTGTCACTGAAAAAATAAAACTCTCTTCTGCCATTCCTGATTTCTGTCTTGTACTGGGATGTAATACAGACCTCTTACAGAAAATATTCTATTTATTTTCATTTGTAGTGACTCTTGTTCATTTAAAGTGTCTCTGAGGTTCCAAAAACTAAAAATTTCCTTTTTTCACAGGAAATGCATACATATTTGCCACCTACAGATTTTTTGTAGCATTTTCTGCAATGCTATTTTCAGTCTATTTTTCAGGGATGATCATAGAGAAGAGCCAGATACACCTGTAGTGCACACTTGATCAACTTTGTATCAATTGCATATGGAATCTAGTATGACCTGGCATGTCACACTCTCCTCTGTGTATGCTGTGACTGGCCTGTCCACAACAAGCAGGACTGGCTGCACACATATGGTGAAATGTCTACTGCATTCACAGTCAGCTCTGTGCATCCCAGTTACATCAGGCTTGGCATTCATGCAGTAGATGGTATTTGCAATTGTAGTTCTGTCTAGAAAATTCCAAGTACAATTGTGGCACTGACATCCAATCTAGTTTTGGAATTCCAAGTTTCAATCATTTTCATAATGTACTTTTTGTGTTTTCTCTGTTGTAGACAGTGTTACAGTCATCAGAGGATCCTTTTCCACATGTACTGCTGGAAGGGAGAGTGCAGAGTGGATTAAATCCTGCCCAAATAAGGCCTGCTTCCAAATGTGCAGACTGGAAATCTTTGAATCCTCCCAACTCTGCAAATAGAATGCAGCTTTTACAGGTACCTGAGGTTCCTGCTGCAGTGGACTTTATGTCCTCAGAAGACCCACTGGAGTCAGTATCCCTGCAGAGTGACAGACCTTTTATGGAACAGTATAAAAAGGCAAAAGAGAATCAAACCTATCTACCTGAATTGACAGAACACTCCCTCGGTGGCATAGTGAAGAATACAGTTCTTACTGCCACAGCAATGCACCTACAGCCTGATGAGAAGGAAGTCAGTGAGGAAATGGAACTGCAGCAGCTAGTAATGAAACTAAAAGATGCATTGTCTCTCCAAGCCCAGCCAGGTATAAGTTCTCCGAGTTATCCTGACAGTCTTTTCACCTTCATCCAGTTTATTCTATAATATTGTTCATAATTATTTAACCCTCAGAGGAAACTCAGAATCTTGCCTTTCCCTTTGTAGAAGTATTCCAGCTCTGTACTGTAAGGTAGAACATATTCCTATAAGGTGGAATATAGCCCATAATGTTGAATAATTTGAAACAGGATGAGTCAAAGTGCATAAGAGGAAGTCAGTCTCAGCAGTCAATTAAGAGGCAAATTTATCAGTGAAGGCACTGGAGGTCTTTTCTGTTGCCGCTTCTGTAAGAGACCCAAGTCTGTTTAACCTGGAGAAGGGGATCAATGCTTACACATATCTAAATGGTGGATGTCGAGAGGATAGCACCAGACTCTTTTGATGGTGTCCAGTAACGGGGACAAGGGGCAATGGGCATGAAGTGGAACACAGGAAGTTCCACATGAACTTGAGGAAAAACTTATTTACTCTAAGGTTGACTGAGCACTGGAACAGGTTGCCGAGAGAAGCTGTGGGATCTCCTTCTCTGGAGATATTCAAAACCTGCCTGGACTTGATCCTGGGCATCCTGCTTGGTTTAGTAGAGGAGTTGGACTAGATGATCTCCAGAGGTCCCTTCCAACCCCTTACCATTCTGTAATTCTTTGTATCTATCACTCTAGACCAGGCTAACTTCCATCAGTACAAAATCCCTTTGTAATCAATGGTCTTACATAGCAGAGCTTTGTTCAACCATCAGCATGCCTTCATTTTTGATAATGAGCACATAATGAGGACAGAGAAAGTGGCTATTTTACAGAGTTATCTTAAATTAAAGATTTATAAAGAGTTACCTTAAATTAGAGATTTAGAAAGAGTTTTTCAGGGCTCTAGCACCATGCAAATGCTCTGAAAGACTTAAAATCTGTTCTGCCTTTCAGCTCAACAGTCTGCTTTGCAGCAGGAATTCTTCTCTACAGCTGAACAAGTTTGCAGATGCTTTTCTGACTTCGTCAGCCAAGTAACTTCACCAGCTTGTAAATGATGGAAACTACCATTCACCTTACAGCTTCAATGAACTATTTAAGGTAGCTGATGCCAACATCAGACTATTTAAATTGTCTAGTATGTTGCATTGTAATAACCCAGTGTAACATAATTTCTGCATTTACTGACTTTACCAGGAACCATAAATAGTGTTAGAGAACAAAGTTCTTTTTCTATTGGTGGTTTCTAGCTCCTGTGCAGTAGATGTTGGCCCAGGTGATAAAAATTAGCATATCTTTACGTCTTCACTGCCTTTCACAACTGTTCTGTCCTTCTTACTGCCATATAATCAGTAATGTCTAGTGTTCAGGAACATGGCTATAAGCTGAAGGAGGGGAAATTTAGACTGCAGATTAGAAGGAAGTTCTTTACCCGGAGGGTGGTTAGGCACTGGAACAGGTTGCCCAGAGAGGTTGTGGATGCTCCATCCCTGGCAGTGTTCAAGGCCAGGCTGGATGTGGCCCTGGAAACCTGGTCTAGTGTGTGGCAATACCTGCCCAGGGGAGTTGGAACTACATGATCTCTAAGGTCCCTTCCAACCTGGACCATTCTATGATTCTATGATTTGTTTTTAATATAAGAGTTGGCTTGAGTTAGCTACTTTCAGTGATTTCAGTATTTTCTATCACATCATGGTTTCTTAGACTAGAGGAGAGAATAAGTTCTTAGCTGTCAGATTTCTCAAAACTTGATATTTACATATTTGGATTTTTGCAACTACTGAATTCCTGTTTGAAGGAAAACATGCTTTGAATATTTAAAGGAATTTGATTACTTTAGAAAAGCCTTTCCATTATTGAGTAACTTATATATTAGCACAGAATGGTTAGTAAGAATGTAATGTTTAGTACAGAATAGTTAATATGAATGTGATTTTACCTGCATCATCTAAAATGTGAGAAAAGTGTGCTTTTTCCATGATTACTAGTACTTTGTATTTGATGGAACATATCCAAAACTTCCAGAGTATTAATACTTATCAGGCCTGTACACACACAATACATATATATGCATGAAAGTAAACATGTAAGCTGTACAGAAGTTTGCAAACAGATAGATGATAGGCTGTAGGTGATGAAAGATTAAAGAAATTAAAGCAATGATAAATAAGTCACAAGACAAGACTTTGATGGGGGTTTGTCAAAGGATAGCAGAGCTTTACAAAGACATAAGGAACAAAAAGAACAAAGGTTAGTTGAATCACTGGAATCACACCAGCTTATCAAGAGAGAAAATACTCCTAGTTTTTACATGAATTTTTCTGTGATTACTCAGAAAATTAATTTGGTTTAGGTGAAAGCAAAATATTTTTGGAAGCTTTGGGAGAAAAGTTAGGTAAGTTATGTGTTCTGAATCTTTGTTTCATGTATAATACAACAGAATTTAGGCTGATGTGATTGAAAAGGCCAATAAGAGGTTTAGTGCTTAAGAAAAGCTGCTCAGCAGAACATTTAATTTTCCACATAGATTATCCTAGTCTTCTGGGTTTTTTTTCAGAATAAATTATAATCACCAATATAAAGGGACTGTCTGACTCATGAAATGGCTATAAATCTTGGGTTTTGTTGGTAATGCCTCAGCCACCTTCTTGGAAAACCTTATACTCTAGCAGTGATAGCAATGAACATTTCTGTTTCTTCTTGCTAGTTTTGATCACAGGAGACCTTAATTGCACATACTGCAAACACTCAAGAGTTTTAACACCACATAATGGCATACAACTGGAAGCAAACAAGCAAAGTGAATAGCATGAAAAGTAAAGAAACTAACTGAGGGAGGAGGACCCCAGAAAACAAACAATACTGAGGCCACTAGAAAGTGAATAATACAGGTAGATTATCACATAAAGAGAATACAGTGAGAGCCAGATGCTTAGTAGCTTTTGCAATACACCAGTGCCAAGAGATACAAACAACAATCCAAGGAACTTAGCTGTTGATTATGGGAAGATATCCATCAGCTTCTGATAAGGCTTTTAATCTCCTTCAGAGCAAGTGCATCTGAATTAAAATTGGTTGTTTGGTCTGATGCGACATAGAACAGGACTAAAGCACAAATTCTTACAAATAGATATTCCTGCACAGTGCATAGCAACGTGTAAAGACTCAGAGAAGTGTTTTCCCTTACTAAGAAGCAATTGTTTAACTGCCAAGTGTGCCTATAAAACACAAGGGACAAAATCCCAAAGCTTTTATTTATTGTTACTTAGTTCAGCTGGCAGTGAAGCAATCTCACTCAGACATGTTCATCCTAACTGTCTTCTGACACTCTCAGACAGAGAAACAGTAAGCCAGGAACAGTATCTGCAAGCCCAATCCTAGCTCACCTCAAGCTCTGCCATGAAGTTTACAGGGGAGAGTGGTAGTAGGCCATATCCTGTCTTGAACCACAAGGACATTTTGAGTTATTCCTGTACAGCCAATCTGTTTGCATCTCATACAGTACTTACATTGGTGTTTGGTTGTTTTTTTCTTAACACACCCACCCTAGAAGGCCCCCCATTCATAATGAGTGAATCAATAGCAAACATCATCATCATGTTGATTGTATTTTCATACCAAATTGTTGAGAACTGGATAAAAGCAAGCAAGACCTAAGTTATAAAATAGAATTGAGTTCTGAGACCTTCAGAGAGAAGAAATTGCCTGAGGTGTTTGTAATAACTAAAAATTTAGGGAAAATACCTTATTGTGTCTTATTGAATGATCAGTTATTCCTGGTTTGACACCACAAAACCCAACAGTTTGAATAGGTCACATGTATTACAAAAAAGCCTGACATACACAGAGATTAAAGTAGGCAACTGCTTATAAATCATGCAGTTTATTAAAGAGACTGATTTCATATGTAACTTAAAAAAACCCACAAATCTAAATTAATCAGAGATACAGTGCTCTTTTTCCACCATGTAAGTTGACATCAACAAGGATTAAAATGCAAAAATTAAAGTAGTTA
Organism: Bucco capensis; assembly: GCA_013396975.1. Taxonomy (NCBI): domain Eukaryota; kingdom Metazoa; phylum Chordata; class Aves; order Piciformes; family Bucconidae; genus Bucco; species Bucco capensis. The sequence goes on from VWZO01012576.1 coordinate 51,801, forward strand.
CAAATCAAGATCTTGGACTAGATGTGTCATTTCCCCTTTTTCCCTAGCTCTCCAATGATTCTTCCAAGTAAATCAGATCTGCTCTTACGCAGGAGGATACTTAAATCTTCAAACAAGTCCTTCTTCAGAACTGGTGACCTCTGAATATGAGAAAATATGCCTGAAAATGACATGAAAATGCATATAAGTAATCAATTTCCAAACAGCAAAGAGCAGCTGAATACTCAGTTTCCCACATCCATGTTTCCTCTGTCTTTAGCAGATGCCCATTTTATCAGCATTGCCCCCAAACTTGTTTTGGCAATAGCCATATCCCTCTATTTGCAAGTTACCTTACAGTGATAAGTTTCTTTGATCTTTTTCCCCAGTGTGGACTTTTTCCTTCAGTTTCCCTAGAAAACTCTTCCACTTGTAATTAGCAGAGTCAAATCCCTTGAGTCTGCCCACAGTCTGACTGACTCACAGGCTTGTCAACAACTTCTCCGTACTGTGGATGAGATCTCTCACTCAGTAGCACATTTGTTATTTCCTTTAGGAACTATGGGACATTTTCCTTGCAAAGATCTCCAAAAGCCATTAGACTGGCTTTATTTCTTTTAGATACATTTGTCTTCAGCAAAAGTAACACAGCACCTGATTATTTATCAACCCTCAAATGCATAGTACAGCAGCTTTTGCCCCATGAGCCTCCCTAGCACCCAGCAGCATTGGGACAGCAAGTTGTGTCTGCTCTGGGACAGGTGCAAGGGATAATCTGAGTCAAATTACCTGCCCCTGTGAGTGAGGACTGCACAGCTGGGGCTATTCTGAAGGGCAAGGAAGCCATGGATTGCTGTGCTGGGAGAAAAGAAGCAAAGAGGGGTTTAGGTTTGTGTTCTTCAAGTGTTTATACTGGGGATGTGCTATGTGGCTTCTTGAGGAGGGTCTTCTTGTACAGCTGCTCTTCAGGAAGATTTGCTGTAAGTGCAAAAGCTATGTTTTCCTTGGGGTCCTTAATTCTTATTTAGGCTTATTGAGAGTTGTTACAATGGTAGTGTGTCTAACTCCAGTGTTATAATGTATTGGAAATGTTTTTTATGAAACCTGCTTTTTCATAATGTTTGAGTTTTGATAGGGATGGTTTGATTTTGTTGTGTGTTTCATGGATTGTATGGAGTTTGGAGAGTACCTTTAGGCCTGTTAGTAACTACAATCAGGAGCCTGGCAGGACTAGATTGGTTTAGAAGACAGTGTTTGAGCCTGTAAGTCTGGACCTGGGCAACTTCTAACACTGTCCTGGTGCATACTTGAGACAGGCTTGTTTCCCAGGAGGCTAAAGTATGGAGAACTGTGTGCAAGTGCTTCTTAGATGTGATGAAGTTGTTCTGTTTGGTACTTCTGTTAAGTCATTTTACCAAGGATTTTACTAGGGTTTTTTGGCTTGGATGGCTTTTCTTAGAAAAACTCAGTTCCTTAGACAAGGTTTTCACAATTTATCCTTTAGTTCTGAAATCCAGCACTAGTCCAGATCTCTGTCTTGCTTTTCCAAGCAAGACACATGTTTTCAAGGATATGTTTAAGGACCTACAGTGAATGCAGCTGTTACAGATTGCTCCTGATTTATGATCCTGTTTGCAATTATAAAAATAATCCATAGCCAAATTGAAATTGTGACTATTTTAGAGGAACATGATTAAAAGATTCAGTATGGAGCAACAAAGATGTTCTTAGCAGTTGTAAAAGTAACAGTATGAATCAGAAAAACTAGTTTTCTTGTTTGATTTGTAGAACAAGCCTACTGAGAGCTATTCATACCTGCTCATGTAAATGTGAAATACACAAGGTCGTTCAAAGGCATTAGTGCTGCTCTTTCTGTTAAGAAAACAGGCTTGTACATCTCTTTACGCATAAGAAGTGGTCATTCTATTTTCTAGGACATGATTTCTATCTGCAGTTATTAACAATTGATTTTTGCTTTCACTGATGAAACAAGGCAAGGGTCAAGGGTCACAAGGATTAAAACAGCTGGCTTTGTGAAGAAACTGGGAGACTTGGATGAGAGGTTAGATAGCTCCTCAAAAAAATATTTAGGCTTTTACTGCTATAAGCTGCCTGCTACTGACTAATGTTAATCAATTGTACAGAGAAACCAAATTAACAGATTACAACTCTCAAAACAAAGAGGTAAAATAATAAAGAAGGGGGAGAATCATTGTCTTAAAGTGTGAATACTTAGTAGTGCTTAAAATCTCTCTGTGTATGAGTAAACAAAAGTCAGTATTAGTAACAAAACCCATAATTTGATTCTTCAAAATACATCAGACTATTATCTTGACTGGAACAAAAGTTCTTTGTTTAGGAAAATCACAGTGTGATATAGAGCCAGATGTAACAAAAGGCTAAGGGGGGGGATTTAGATAGTGATATTTAAAGATGCAATCCTGAAAACAATTCATCTGGTACTTCAGCCTGGTGGACATCTCAGGTTTTGATAGTACTACTGCTTCGTTTGTCTGAAGCTGCCTTCTGTTTGAACCTAAAAGTACATCAGTCTGTTCAGGACTGAGCAACTTGTCCTTTGTGACGTCTGAGGCCACTTGGGAACCTCTTCTGGTTCTGTGGTGCCTACCATCAGCATATCTCAACAAAGTGAAGATCTTCTCAGAGCTATGTGATAGCTCAGATTCTTTGCAGAGATCAACTCCTTGCTTTTAAAATGCAGATAGTGGTGGCTTGAGCGAGTTCAGAAACTGGCCCTGTGTGTGAGTAGTTCTTCAGTCTGAAGGGATTGATTTAAACACAACCCCTATCTTAATGACTAGGGAGCTCTCTGTAGATAATGGGGGTAAAGACCTCTCAGTACTTCCTATCTTGAAAGCCTGTGTTTCAATACGCAAACGTTTTAAGGTTTGTGGGCAAGAGCTGGACTGTCCAGTGGTATAGTGTCTCTGAGGTGGAAGAATCCCGAGTTCCAAGTCCCTTTTTTAGAGATACCATAATGGATAAATGCCCAGAGAGGTTCTTCATTATTCCATGAGCATTCCCCCCCCCCCAAGTATCTTAACCAAGACACTGATCTAGAAAGAGGGAATATAAGGGTCTGAATCCATTCAGTTCTGCCTTCTCCCTGTGGACCCAATGCACTACACTGTTGGTGATTGCAACGCCATTTCTATCCCTCCACCAAATTATAGCACCTGCCCCTTTCTGAGAGTGAACATCATTGAGGGAAGAGTGCCTCTGTCAGTAACAGGATCAGAAACAAGACCTTGGAAAGGACAGATTTAGGAAAAGCTATGTTGTATCTTCCTGCTGGGAATGTGGAGGCTAAGTGACATGCTACCTTTTGCAGATCCGGCTGTGAGGTGCCACCTCTCACCACATGTGGAGACACTTTAATTTCCATTGTGTGTTGGTCAAAACTATCTATATGGAAATAGGAAATATCTAGAGGTTGGCTACTAGATGGCAAGTAAGCATATTGTACTCTTCTGCTGAAAGACTGTTTCTTTCCCCAGAAGCACCAGTGCAATATGTTCCTGGACTGATTCACTTCTCAGCATGAGGAATTCAGAACTAGCCTGTCCATGGCACAAAAGTGGTAAAAATGCTGCTGTGGGAAAATATCTTTGTATGATCAGTTGCTGAGGTTCCTTCTTTTCTTGAATCCTCCTATGTTTCACTTTCTGCTGCCCCTTCTCCCCCACTAAACTGAAATTTAAAAGCTGTCATTACAGTTCAGGTTATTTGGAGGTCAAATTTTTACTGAGATCACATTGACCATAAAGAGCTCTGTACTGGATTGGGAGGGGTGGTTGTGCAGCACTGTCCTCTGTTCTTGTACTATTACTGTAGAACACAATAAGCCTGTATCCCTTTTCTTTCCTACCATGCTCTAGCTGTTGTCCATGAGACGTATTAAAGGAGCAGTAACCTTGGTTTCTCCCAATGAACTGGGAATGTAGAGTAGTGATCTTCTGTTCCACTTCTGCTAGCTGCCTTCTCCCTAAGCCATGGGTTCTGGAGAGCACGCAATCCACATAGATATCCCAGAAGAGCTGAGCCAGATCCCAGAACAGAGCCCCATGTTTCAAGTTCTCTGATGACTTCAGGAAGATCATGAAGTCCCAAAAACCACTGACAGTGTCAGAAATGCGAGGCTTCTTCATCCCCAGTAAGACAGCGGAGGAGGATTCCCAACATTGAGGGTCTGCTTGCCCAAGAGCTAGTGGGTCTGTTTGGCTATGGCAGAGGAAAGGTGTCACGCAGAATGCTCCCACAATTAGCAGAATGCAAGTGAGTCTCATGTTGCAGTGGATTCTTCCTCTGCTCCCAAGGTCCATTGCGTCACTGAAATGTAACAAAACCAAGAAGAAGGTGAAAAACTTCTCACCCTTAGATGCAAGAATAAAGCCCTGGTTCCTCAAGTAGAAGGCATCTCAGATGTTGATAATTGTTTTTCTGCTTCTTAAAGATCTCTGTATTGTTTTTTTGCATGTATGAATATAAATACTAGTGGAGTTGCACTAATCTGTGCAGCAGAAGAGTGTGTTAAAATTGGTTGATCATCCTCAAATCCATATGATGAGCTCTCTTATATGGAACTTTTTCATATTGAAAGGGTTTGGTCTCTCTTGATTTACAAATCCATTCCTTATTTACAGAGAATTTAGGCCTTTAGGCAGTCTTGCTTTCCTTAAAATGTTATGAGCCCTTTAAAATAGCCTCACAGGGATCTGTGGACAACAGGTGGAAAACTATTTGTTAAATGTGTGTTCTAGTGAATTAATGCTAGGTTACAAAATCATCAAAGTAGGAGTGTTTTGCCTGCTAAAAGGCAGAACAGCTCTGAAAAGAGGGTATAGCAAAGGCACAGCATAGCAGCTAGACTGTATAGCATGTATACATCCATATAGAGTCGTAGAACAGGTTGGATTGGAAGGGACATTTAATGGTCATCTAATCCAACTCCCCTGCAATGAGCAGAGACATCTTTAACTGGACCAGGTTGCTCAGAGCCCTGTCCAACCTGATCATAAATGTTTCCAGGGAAGGGCTTCTACCACCTCTCTGGGCAACCTGTTCCAGTGTTTCACCACATTCACAGTAAAAAAACTTCTTTTTTGCATCTAATCTAAATCTCTCCTCTTTTAGTCTAAAACCATTACCCTCTTGTCCTATTGCAAGAGACACTGCTAAAATTTATTACCCAATCTTTCTTATAGGCCACTTTTAAGTACTGGAAGGCTGCAATAAGGTCTCCCTGGAATGTTCTTTTCTCCAGGCTGAACAACCCCAGCTCTCGGAGCCTGTCTTTGTAGGAGATGTGTTCCAGCCCTCTGATCATTCTTGTGGCCCTCCTCTGGACCTGCTTCAACAGGTCTATGTCTTCTCTGTGCTGAGATTTATAGATATGCAAAAGTACAGACACTTATTGCTACTCACTATAACAACTGTCTGTTACGTTAAAACTGTGAAACTTGATAAGCACCTATAGCTATATGCTGTGCAATATGCACATAACTATCTGTTCAGTGAGACTTTTTCATGGGACATAATTAACTTTGTTTATCAAGCTATTGGTTTTCAAAACAACTAGCAATCTCGGGTATGACCGTGGGGAGGGAGGAAAAACAACACCACAACAATAACAAGTAGTTCAAACAAACAAGTAATGCTAAAACTGTCTTTTAAGGCTGGGTTCTGTCACTTGAACACAGGCTATCTGGTTTGCACTAGTTAACAATTGAACTGGTTGCTTTACTTCCTCTGCCTTTGGAAACTTTTCTAGGTTACAAAACTGGATAAGAGAAGGACAAGGGTTCTGTATCCATTTGATATGAGCAAAGGGACTTCCCTGGGCAGGGAGCCAGTGAGGAATTAATATGAAGGTGTAAATGGCATCAGTCAGGGACAGTAACCAAGTCCTTCTAGTTTGGTCAAACTCAGGCAAGCATTTTGCTGTTAGACTTCTGCAAGGCTCAGTATATTTTTTGAGATGGCTGAGGGGATGCTCAGGAAATGTCAGTTTTCCTTAATCCAATCAGCAGTTCCCTCCCTCACCCTCCAGTCTTTCTGTCCATGAATTGGAAGTTTGTGTGTGTGTGTCTGTGCTATTTACACTTTCTGTCTCTGACTTTTTTCTTCTCTTCCCCCCCCCCCCCCCCCCCCCCCCCCC
>VWZO01012576.1:58309-83841 GCA_013396975.1 Bucco capensis
TTTCTCCCTGCCCATCTCTCTAGCCTGTCCAGGTCATGCTGGATGGCAGCACAGCCTTCTGGGGTTTCAGCCAGTCCTCCAAGCCTGGTATCATCCACAAACTTGCTGAGGGTACACTCTTCCCCTTCATCCAAATCATTGATGAATATATTGAACAGTACTGGACCCAGCACTGACCCCTGGGGGACACCACTAGTCACAGGCCTCCAGTCAGACTCTGTTCCACCAACCACAACTCTCTGGGCTCTGTTTTTCAACCAATTCCCAATCCATCTCACAACACAGTCTCCCAATCCACACTTCTTAAGTTTAGCTATGAGGATACCATGGGAGACAGTATCAAAAGCTTTGCTAAAGTCAAGAAAAAACACATCCACTGCTTTCCCCTCATCTGTCCATCTAGTTATGCCATCATAAAAGGCTATCAGATTAGTCAAGCATGACTTCCCCTTACAGAATCCATGTTGACTCCTCATGATAAGCCTCCTCTCCTCCACGCACTTGGAGATGGTGGCAAGTACAAACTGTTCCATCACCTTTCCAGGGATGGAGGTAAAAAGTTAATTAGCTCATTCATTATCACTATTTCACTTGGTCGGAACTAACAGTTACGACTAGTCACACCACCCAAGACCTCAAAGCCGCCGAAGCCGGTCCCGCGGAGCAGGAGTGGGTGCCCATCTCGGCCCCGAGTGGTCTTTACGGAGCGCCCGTGGGGAGCCCCGACAGTCCCGCGCCGTTACCCCTCGGAGCCGCACCTGGCTCCCCGCTCCGCTCCGCCCAGTCCAGCCCCGCCGCCGCCCGCAGCTCTTACCTCGGCGCTCCGGCGTGGAGGGCAGGGCGGGCCAGGTAGGGCTTGGCTCTCCGCGCCCGCCGCCGCTCTCCTTAAGAAGCTGAAGCCGGCAGCCCCGCTTAGTTTTTACGTCAGGGTTAGGGAGATGCCCCCACCCCCGGCGCCCCAGCCGCTGCTCCCGGGGACTCGGCGCCCCCTCCCATCCTTGGCGAAGCTGCCACCATTGCAAGCGCGCTCCGCTCCTCTGCTCCGGCTGTCCTACTCTCCCTACGGACCCCGGTCCTTCTGGGGGCCAGGCTGGCAACGGTGTTGTCTCTGGACGAGGGGAAGTTGTGCACAGGGGCGGTGGAAGAGTGACAGACCCAGGTACTTGGCAAAGCTGAAGCCCTCGCCTAGCCCCTTCTCGTAGCAGTGCGGCATCGGGGGGACCAAGGGTAGAAAGCAAGTCTCCACCTTGGAGCTCAAGTTGTCCCGACCTGGCTCAGCCCCCAGGCATCTTGCTTGCTGTGCTTGGCTGCCGGAGGTCCCTCCACCCCAGAGCAGGAGCCTGTGTGGCACAACTAGAGCTATTTGCTGGCTAGGGCTCAGCCCATACAGTAGCAGGTCCAGCTCTCCTGGGAACTGAGGCAGAGATTCAGAGAAGAGCACAGTCCCAGAAGAAAGAAGAAAGCCAGTAGAGGAATTAACTGCAGCAATGGGTCTGAGCTGGTCACTGCAGCTCAATGGGAGAGTTGCGTTGGAGTGCTGTGCACCCCTTGCAAGGAGATGGCTCTGGCTACATTTTCCCTTGGGAAATAGTAATGTTGTCTACATTTGTTGCATTTTCTCTTTGAGGTTCTCAGCCAGCAACCGTCTCCACTGCTACCTGCTAGGAAGAGCTCCAGAACCACAGTACACACGGGAATAAGCCAAGCTAGTAGGGAAGCAGAAAGAAGCCACTGGTGAAAGGGCCATCTTCTGGTACCTTCAGTGCAGAGAGAAAAGCCTGAATTCAGCTCTCCAAGTGACAACTCTGCCCATTTTCACTTTGCCTGCTGTAGCCACCCTCTATATAAACAGGCAGCTCGAAGAGCTGGGGCTCTGGGAACAGGCTAGTAACCAGTGTTGGGCATAACTTTTTTTAATACTAGCTATTTGAAGCAATAACTCTGTGGAGGCTATGGGTCAAATCACATAGCACTCTGCTGACTGTCTGAAGCCAATGCAACTGCATCAGTCCATACCAACTGGGAAGTAGCCCATTCATTTCAAGACTTTACTGGCAGATCCCTTCTGTCTGTACTTTGAACCATGTTCTTTCTCCATGAAGCAACAGTGCTTCAGCAGCACCAGCCTCATCTTCATTGAAGTCAGTGGGGCCATACTAGTTTACACCAGCTGGAAAGTTGGTTTGAAACACTGATTTTTCTGTTAGTCATCTATATCCTTATAATTTACATCTTTCTATGCATTCAGTCCATGTAAATGGAGAAGCATGTTTCTTTCATAAGTCATGATCTGTCTATGACAATAAGCACTGTTGTGCCTTTTGTCCTGATGCTTTATTTCCTCTTCTCAATGAGTAATTCAGGTGAAAGTGTATTTAGTTTAAGTAATGTTACTTTTTAATAACAATGAAAGGAACTTTCTGAGGATGAGAGAACATCTGACTAGAACCAATGTAGATAAGTATATTTTAGGACTTCAGTATATTTGCAGATGATCTATTTCTTTCTCAAGAAGTGTGGGGTTGGGAATGGGGGAACAATGAGCACCAACTGCTGAAACAGACTTCAGAGGAACTGAAGAGTGCAGTACCTTTCTCCACTGTTTCTTCTCTGTGTTATCAAATATAGGCTACTCCAGTAGACTTCCTTCTCCCTGGTTCTAGGGCAAAAACGATCCTTAGGCACTGGTTTTCTTAAAGTCTGCCCTGTAGGAGCTGATTCTGGGCCCCTTGGCAAGTGAGTAGCTAGTCAGTGTGCTTCTCCTAGCCTTTGTGTTTGGGGAAAGGAGGAAAGCGTGCCTGTAAGACAGGGGTGTTGTGATGTAACCTAAAAGCAGTTCCTGGGTAGAAAAGGTTCTGAGGCTGCTTGTGTTTATGGTTGACCTGGGTGCAGGAGGCCAGACCAGAGCAGGTGTAAGATGCCATAGGAATGTATTTTGTTGATATTGCTGGAGCTGTGGTACATTACTCTGACTTGGACCCATGCTGTTAAGTGTAGTGCAAAAGGCTGCAACTGGAAAGAAAGAGACAAAAATATTTGAGTTGATAGATTTCTGCCAACCTGGAACATTTGTGGGTTGATTGTTAAGATGTACATTTATTTGAGTCCTCTTCTGTGGAACACCATATCTGGTCTTGGATCAAGAATGACATTGTTTTCATTCCACTCAGAATACTTCTGGTAGACCCAAGGGTGCTGCTGAACCAGGGGTTTTCAGAGAAACAAGAAGTCACTGTGCAAGGGAAATACTGCTACAGATAAAATGCTTGGCTCCACAAATATTTCCTGAGCCTACCATGCTCTGTTCTCTCTGAACCTCAGCACTCATATTCTATTTCAGGGAAAGAGGTTTTTGATAGATTAATCACCTCAACTTCCTAGTGCAGAAGAAACATAGAAGGATTTGTCATCTTAGTTGAGGTACTCTCCCTCAGTAAAGCTTTCTGTGCCCTTTTTAGGCTGTCAATCTTTCTTTAATTGCAGTGCATGGTGTATTCCCTTGAGAATCAATGTTTACATCCTCAATGAGTCTCCATATCATATGAATGAATTTGATTTAGATGGGCTCTAGGTCATATCCAGAGTCATTTTATAAAGGATAATTTTTATCAAGAAAAGTTGATTCTTTGAATCAGAGATGAGAGAGATTCCAGGTTGTGTAACACTACAGAAATGTTATCTCTACTAAAAAAAAATAATAAAATACAAACAAATGTTAAAACGATTGGGCTATGGGAGGCAGCAGTGTGCATACAGCTTGCTTGTTGCTTGCATAAGCAGCTACGCCTGGACCTGCTATTAAGCTTTGTAAAACGATCTACATAGTGAAACACACCTGTTTAAGCCTTAATCCAAAAAGTGCTTTAAAGATATTATTCTTAGCTGAAAGTTTGCGTTTTGCTGAATTGGGTTCCAAATTATCCCAGCTTTGTGTAAAACCCGGCTAAGTGACTGCAAAGGCTAAACTTAGGATTCTTGGGGGCTGGAAACCCAAAGGTCTGTTAGTTTTTAAATTCATGATACATGAGAGTCTTGATTTCTCTTCAAAATCCACAGAGCAAAAGTGGAGAATCTAACTCCCATTTGTACTTTTTCAGATTCTCTTTTAAGCGGGAAATTAAACTGTGCTTAAAATTGGCTTTCTGACAAATATACCTAAGAGCTTCTTGGAAATGAGATACTTATGCTTGATCCAAAGTCTATTTGTGATATTTTTTAATTAATTTTTAAAATTATATTTAGACAGCTTTGAGTCAGGACTCTCAGTGGACTCAGAGTTACACCACTGCCTACTAAAGAACAATTAAAGCGCCTTGTACTACTTTCACTGGCTCTGCTATTGTTGCAGCAGGTTGTCCTCTGAGAACTAGATGGGGAAATACCTAAGCCTATTGCAGATCTCCACAGTTCATTTCACTGTTCCCATAAGTGGTCAGAGGGGTTAAATCTTCCTTTTGTCTCAGGACGAGAATGTTTTAAAGTCCTCACCAGGTGTTTCAGAGGTTTCCACTGCTCAGGTTTCAAGCTCCTTTCTACGGCCCAAGTTTGCTCACCAGATGATGTTTCCCAGCCCATTTTCCTTGCATGGTTTACTATATCATGCAAGAGTTCTGACCCAGTAGGAGTATAAGTAGTCTTGGGATTTGGGGGTCTTGTAATGCTTCATTATGCATTATATCTCTTCTAACTTCATCTCGTCACCCCACTAAGTAGGTTTTTAACATTGATGGGGCTCCCTTCAATTGACCCAATGTTGTTTTGGGATTGACCTCTGCAGAGATCTGGGTGTCTCTCTTTGCACACCTGTGCGTTGCTTGTAGGCAAGCTGCCTTTGTCATGGCAGTGCATACTTCATTAAATGACCATATGGGGATGGAGGATGGATATCATTCCTTAATATCTATTCCTCCTGCCCAATGTGCAAACCTGATGCTTATTGAATAAGGATGGTTGGCAGACTTGGGCCCTAAATTTAATAATACTCCTGGCCCGCAACATCTTTCGATTTCACTTCTATCCAGAAATATTCTGTCTCCCTCTGAGAGGTGGACTCTCCACAGGTACTTGGTTTCTGACTCCCCTGGTCTTCATCCATACTTTTCCTGCAAATTCACCAGTTGTAGGGGATTGCAGGGAATACTTTTGACTGTGTGTTTCCTCTGACCTCCTTGGGGTCCTTTGGACATGTTAGTCTTAATTATGGGTCTCATTTTAAATTCTAGAACCTTGTCCTCTACAGGAGCTGAAGATTCAATTATTTTCTCAAAGTTGCTTTCTTCTTTATTAGTATTTTCATCAGAGCTTTCCCAAATATCGCCATCCCAATCATCAGGTGATACTATTAATTTTTTTTATTTTTCTTATACTAGGAGGATTGGGGGCTTTTAATAACATCAATTCTGGTTTTTCTTCCAAAGTCCTTGTCTTTGTTTTGGATTCCTTTTGATTTTTTTTTTCCCAATGTTGTTTTGAGACAGCAAAGAATTTAAATTGCTTTCTTTATTTCTGATTCCTTTTCCTTAGGTTCATCTCTCAAAATGTTAATTTCTTGCATAATGTGTCTCCACTGTCATGCAGCTGTTAAGCATGACCCCAATACACGACAGGAACACTTGTTCCTTTATTATTTTTTCAGTAATCCCTGGGTTTTATCTATTTGTATGTTTTCCCATTCATACCAGTTGTCTCCCGACCAATGATCATCAGTATCAATGTGTATACTGTGCCTCCATACTCTCTTAAAGCCTCTTTTCCATTTCTCAAATGTGTTTTCCATCCTGCTGACCATGCCAGTTGTCACAGACCCAGTGGTTGCTTATTAAGAGGACCCCCCCTTCTCCATCACTGATAACATTCACAGTGGGATAAAATCTGAGCTATTAAGTCCCACCTAGGCAGAGGTCCTGCTACAGATGTGATGCTTTATACATATGCTAATGCTACTGCTGTTGTCAGAGGAAAATTGTTGTTTCCATGCAAAATCTGATTAGAAATGTCAATGTGTTGTCATGCGTAACTTATTGGCAGGGAAATCTGCCTTCTTAGATGATTTTTCCAAGTGAAGTAATACAAAGTCTGTTATTTAGTATACTAAAATGAGACAAAACTCATACAGGAATGGTGTGATAGAGGCAGATTGGTTTACTTTTTCTTTTAAAATTTATTTAACTTTTATTCTTTATATTTTTAATAACTTGGACCACTTGGCCCTTGAAACCCACGTTTTTCTTTAACAGATGTACCCTTGGTAACTTATTCTCAAAGGAGATGCTACAAAAGTGATACTAGAGCAGAAATTCTATGTATTAAGTTTATCTTTAAATCAGAGTTTCTGGAGAGACTACTGCTTGATTTGAAAAGATCCTTTCTTTCCTGTTCTGTTCTTAATTAGGCATGCCTAAAGAGCAGTGTATTCCATCAAGAATTATCATTTTTTTGAATGCCTATGTGTGGGGGTTGTCAAAAATGTACCAGCCAACCAGCTCTGCTGAAAAATGATCTCCCTGGACTAGGTGCTAAAAGTCACCTTTGAGTAAGACAGTTCTTGATCTTGTTTGCATTGAAAAATACTCAGCCGAATCAGAGGAAGCAAAATATAATGGAAACTGAATCTTTTACCTACCTGTCTAGCCTTCTGATCCAACAGCACAGTCCTGCTATGTTAAGGGAATTGTTTTTCTTCCTTCCTAAGAATGAGGCAATTTTCAGTCTTGAGTTCAGGGCTACCTCATTAAAGAAAGGAGAACGTAAAACCTTGAATTTCCTGAAGCTTTTCAGTGGATACTGGAGGGTACTATAATAGTTCCAGTTTCTTGGAACTGCTGTATCATAACATAGAAATCCTAGTCAAGCATGCATTGTCTGTAAGCTATGTTACTTTTAATAATATCTGTAAGAATAACACAACAATGGAGCAACTCTTGCAATAGCAATGCCATTTTCTTCTGTAACCTGGGTGAGTGGATTTCCACTTGAGCCAGTCTGTAGCTAGGAAGCTAGCTGGGAGGGGAAGAGGGGATTGTTTCTCTCAGTTAAGAAAATGCCTCTTTAGTTGCAAGTGCTGTGAGTTGTTTAGCTGTGCTGCAACTCCACAAGGTCAGGCACAGTCTGAAAATCACATGGGGTCTCCTGTGGCCCCTGGTGCAATAACTGTGCCGACAGCAGAGGGAGCATTAAACTCATTGCCCACGGGAAAGTGTGGGGAGTGATACCCATGTTCCTATAATCCTTGTATGGGTAGGATGTGCTCATTAGCCTCCTGGCAGTCATCCTAGGAGAGGAACAACTGATTACAAACCCGGGCAGATGGAGCTTGTTTAGCCCTGTACGGCCTTCCATCTAAGAGGTTAAACCTCCATCCTAAGGACCTCACTGCCAGTGTCCAAGCTTGCTAGGCCCTGGCAGATGAACCTTAGGACTAAAGCGTGGGTCCAGCTCTGTGCATGCTGTGTCTCACCTAAAAAAAAATCCATAGCGCAGGCTGGAGGGTGCTATCCGCTAGCCTCTTTTTATCAGCGCGCTTGGAAAAGGCACTGATGAGGAGCGTGGGTGGAGCCCTCCCTGGATCTTCATCTGTGAAGCCTAGCCACAACTCCACAAGGCATCCAGGTGCCCTGTTGCCTGGATTAGACACTAGGGGTAGATCTGTTCAGTTTTCTGGAATACTGAATGCTCCTTTCTGGGAACAGTAAAGCTTTCATGTGCGGATTAGGAGTGTTTCACTGTTCTGTGAGTCCACGGCATCCTAAGTAACGTGTATTGAAGAGTCCCCTCTAAAGAGCAGATACATAGCAGATATTTTATGCCTGAACCTTTAAAGTCTGAAGACCCAAACTATGGAAAACTGTGTTGTGAATTAATAAGGTCAGTGGTTACTCTGTTCCAAGGCAAACTAATATATCTCAAATCTAATGTGAGTGGGCAACACACATAAGGATATTGTTTCTTGTTTCCATATAACCATGAATATGCACAAAATACTTTCAAAGGAGTCAAATGGAGAAACCTGGAACTGTCAGTTGTTAGCTCAGTGCTTCTTGCAATTGAAATGGAAGCAAGTTTAGCAGAGCTGTCATGAAGCTACCATTTTTCAATTTCTCTTAAATTGAAGCTTATGCAAATAGCACTAGGTTTCAGGTATGTAGATGCACTTCATTCTTGAGAATAAACTGTTCGTCATCTTAGCTGGAGATAGGAAACCATTCACAAGTACTGTTTGCCTGTGTCATTATTCTGCTGGACACTGCCCAGATCAGACTGCAGAGAAGCAGTACCTGTTATTGTGTGGGGATGTTTCCTTTCAGCAGAAGAGGCAAAACTGATGTTGTCAGCCTGTAATGTAATGAGTGTGTCATAGGCTCATGTCTTGGTCATCACTTAAAAGCATAGCTTTAATAACCTGCACTTTTTTCTGTATCTGCAGAACTTCAAGGAACAGACAAAGCTATAGGAAGTGCAGATGAAAACCTATTGCTTTACAGTCCCAAAAGCAACTTCAAAGCTTGTAATATTTGGTCGGATTGCTGAGAAAAATCTGTCAATGTGTAACATAGGAACACTTGGAGAAGTTTTTTGAAGTGGTGTGTTGTTGTGGTTATGAAGTCTGAGAACTGGACTTGGACCAGGAGATGTGGTTTCTGCATCTCCACAGTTAAGTATCATGTAACAGTGTGCATCCTAAAGAGGACCAGTTCCTGTGTCAGTGCTTCAGACTAAACCCAGCTTTTGCACAGGTGGGGTGGGCAACTGGGAGAGTGAGGCATGTGTTAGGCTAGGGCTGAGGGGATTAGCTTCCCCCCAGGTTGTGCAGTGGCTGCTGGACACAGCTGTGGCCTGCATGCAAGAGTGGGTAAAAACCACTGTTAGTTCCTTGGTGCTTTGTGTTACCAGCTTTGGTGGGTTAATTCTTGTACTGGCTCAGAAAGTGCCACACTGAAGCAGAGCCTGTTATACTACTAGTGGTAAAAAAACAGCTCTTGTAAAAGAATATTTTAACAGGAAGAAATAAACTGACACTTAATTTTGGGTATCTGCACTTAAGTGTTCTGAATTATGCTACCTTCAGCAGTTTGTGGTTGCTCAGAAATAATATGTTAAGTGGATGTCTATGCTAGTTGGACATGGAGTTCTCATACCTCCCTCGAGGCCATATGACCTCTTGTGTTACTTCCACTAAATAACTTACTCAACAAACCTACAAAAAATGTGAAGATGTGCTGCTGTGCTTGCCGAGTTCTGAACATTCTATCTCTGAACTGAATTGCAGTATGTGTAGCTTTAAGATAATGATTTTGTGACCTTTTGCTTTCAATAGTATTGGTTTGAGCATTACTACTACTACTACAATTCCTAGTTCCTTAGTTTTTTCGCCAGGCTTTCTGAGGGCACTTGAACAGTCACTGTTGTATTTCTGATAGATGAATCACATGAATTTTTCATCTCTTGTGGGTAGGAAACAGTAGCAAATGCATTTAGAATAAAAAAAAGGTTTTTTAGGTTTGTACAAAAAGACTTGCTGTTGTGTTGGTTTTGTTCTTAATAGGAAGTGTCCCGGCAAGATCCCTCTCCAGTATTTCATGCTGTAATTGTGGAAATTTTCAAAAAGAATTTTCACAATTTTTCTTGTAAAATCAAATGCATCTCTCTATATATTGGTTTTGTGCTCATTTATTGCAAAAGGCTTCATTCCTATTTTAGGAATGACTGTGCACTATAATTATAGCCAAGCTGTTTCATGTTCATAGTGAGTTTACAGATGAAACCTCCTCTATTGAAATGACAGGAAATAAAAGTGGATGATAGTGGATCTGTTAATGAGATTGTTCCTTCACTCTCTAGTTCTAAATGAGAAACATGCTTTCCTATGTAACCTTGGAGGGCATTAGGACAAAAGGTTTTTGTTTCCCTGGCTGGAGCAAGCAAAAAAAAAAATCAGTAGTTCTTTGGTTACTGTGTCATGCACGCATTTAGTTTTCCCAGGCTGGCTATCCATTCAGTTATCCATTCAAAATGATGGCCATATTTTTTACTTATTATATGGCCTTCGAAATATTTTTAAATTATTACATAACAATGATATAATATTCAGATTTTTGAACAGCAAAAGGCTTCCCTCAACTGACGCATGCATATGGGCCTCATTCCACTCAGTGAAGCCAGCAGACAGGACTGAAGCAGACCCAGCAACACTCCTTCTGTATGTCTGCTCAGCCCTGGGTGCTGAGGTGCTGGTGCCACACATCCTCTTCCAGACAGAACCTTGCTGTGAGATGGCATGCAGTTTTAGAGATCTTCAATAAAAGAAAACCTCAGTCAGTTTCCACTACTGAAGGTGGTGGTATCTTGAACACAGAAATTAAATAAAATGGAGAGAATAAATAAGGAAAGAATGATTGAAAATTAACTACTCCATTCCATGTTCATGACATTTTTAATACTCATCTTGCTAAGAGGCAGAACAAGGACTATTGAATTTCCATTCATTAGCAGCCAACAAGATATATCAAACAAAAACAAACATCAAGTTGTGCAGTTAAAAAAATAATTACAAATAATTTTTAAAAGAAAGAGTAACAGTGGAAGCAATAATGAATACAAAACACGACTGATTAGGCTTAAAACATAACTTCAAGTATTCTATGGCATTTCCTCAGACATTTGGCTTAAATTTGTTTGTGCAATACCCATCTTTGCATAGTAAAGAAAAATTGGTTAAACTCCAGCCTTAAGTACTCTGCTTCTGTTAACATGCACCTATACAGCTGTTAATTTGCCTAGCAGACTTCTCTTTTTAGGAGGATCAGATCAAATCAGTGAGATCATGCAGTAAATTAGAATGAGCTATACAGTTACCAGTTTCATGTCCAGATGAATAGATAAATAATGGAGCAAATGTATAGAGGATGAAATGGAGGCAGTGCTGACCATGTCTTTTGATGATTCTTTGTGATGAACAAATTAACAGTAAATACATATGTACTTCCCAAAGCACAAAAAGCATGTAGAAAATCAACACAACAAAATGTAGTTTTTTAATTGTCTACCACCACAGAAAGCACTTCAGCCTCTACCTACACTGAGCTGTGTTGTCACTTACGTTCCGTACACATAGGGCAGAAAGCAAATAAATTCTTCCACATACACACAAAGACTGATGAGTGGAGCATAAATTCAGTCAAGAAATCATAATTTCTATGAAACTGCTGGTGTAAATAAAAAAGTTACTCCAGCACTGAACATATGTACATAGTAGTTGGGGACCACTGTGGTCTGATTTAAAACATCACATCACACACTAACAATGCTGTTTGTGAAATGCCTCTCAAAGATTTATTACACAGGTAGTTTATGTATATCCAGTTGGTTTTACTTCTTTTAACTCTTGGTTAACGACTATTGTTTCTGTTGTGGGTTATACTTGCTTTGGAAGCAGAACCCTAACAAAGTTAGGGATTACGTTCCCAAGCAAAGTACTTTTAGAGGACAATAATATAGTTGCAAGTATTTTTGGTTTGCCATAGAAGTATTGTCACTGACTTCATTCTGCTTGAAGCCAGGCAGGAATTCTTCAGAATAAGATTTATAACATATATGTGTTTACCTGTGTGCAGCACCTTTAACTCATAACGTAGTAAGTGTTAATGTGATTACATTAAAGCTGTTTAAAAACATTTAATAATAACCATCAGCCAAAACAATATATTGTAGTTCTCTTGTGAGACTGTTGGATCGAACATTTTCATAATAAACATCATTGAAATTGGATTTTGTAAGTCACAGGATATCTGCAGCATTTTCTTAATATTTTGGCTCTTAAAGATAACTCAGAAAATGGATTTCCACTGAACAAGGACAGAGTAAGTAGTGTAACTACACTTCAATTGTTACTAATATCCAACCTTTAAGTTAAATCCAAAATTACAGAAGATTTTAATTCTGTTTATCTGATGTAGCAATGAAATCTTCAAGTCACTTCACTTAAGACAAACTGAATTACCCAAGTTATAAATCAAGATGAAAAGGATTGGCTGGACAGGCTGTACAGCTCTATACTTTATGAGAGGCCTAAACGAGAGATCTTCATACCTTTCTCAAGCCAGATACACCCAGGAACCCTAGTGACTATGGGAACAGTACTGCTGCTCAGCATTTCTCTGCAAAAATCTAGTTATGTACACAAGGTGTATCTAAAAGTAATCACAAAACACAACCCCTGAAAATTACATGGGGTTTTGCACACTTTGTGATGGTAACAAGCTTTCAGTAACCAAGGGTCAAAGTAATAATGTTGCATTATACTTTGAAAAGTGAGATAAATCAAAAAGATAGAGGGAGTGAATTAGAAATGTCAGTCACCTTTGCAAGCTGGTTTGGATGGGTGGGCAGAAAGCAAGAGCAGAATAACTCATTCCAAGCTTTCAATATTTTGTGAATATTTTAAGGCTTATTTGAGTTTTTATTTCACAGGATCTAGACAGGAAAAAAGTAGCTGTAGTTAAAAAAAAAGGTTGGCACTTCTGTGATTAGTTTGAGTGTGTCACTTATATTACAGTATATTATGACAAATCTCTATAACAGCCAAAAAAAGTAATCCAGACTTACAGTCAATATCTAGATATGCATTTATACATTTTAATTGTTTTTGGTTTCAAGCAAACAAACTTTAGATCACATCTGTTTGGTGACAGAACTCCCTGCATCTGCATGCTATTACTGCCTTTTATGAGCAAGCCCAGAACATCTGCTGTACAACATGCTACAGAAGGAAAAGGGGAGCAAAAAAACCCAAAACCAAACCCAACATCAAAAATAGATTTACATAAAGAATAGAACCTTTTCATATGGAAATCCTTTTCTTTCATATATTTTTTTTATATATAATCTGTGAAAATGATATGTCAAAATCTTATTTCCATATTTACACTTTTTCCTTATTGGAAGAATTATGTCCATCACTTGATACTTCCAGACCCAATAGACTCCTGGCCCAGGAGACCAAAACAAGGTAGACAGTGAGCTCCCAGAGCATGGAACTCTGAAGTCCAGCAGCAGAATGCACTGTGTGGCTGGAAAGCTATTAGAGCCTGGTATTGACATCCCTGTGGTTTGCATTTATTGGGCTGCAGATTCAGCTTGGGGCCAGCTTGCTAGCTTGGTTGTTTGTATGTGAGCCATGCAGGTTACCCTTTTAAAATTAGCTCCTCATGCCACTGGAGTTTGGTAAGAAAAAGGAAGTCATGCTAACTCAAGTGAAGTTAGAGTGCCAGCAGGCTAGGGGAAAAAAAAAATCTTCTGCTGTTATTTTGGAACAGTTCTCCTATTGCACTTGATCTGTGTCTCTCCTCCTTTGTTTCAGAAAAGAAAACAAACAAAAAAAACCAAAACCCTGATTTTGAAAGAGTTTGCTTGTAACACTTGTCAGTTAATGTTAACAAGAGAAAGGTGAATAGAGGAAGTATTTCAAACTTATCTCCACAAAGAACAGTCTTCTACCACCTCAAATTCTCACATCCCAATACTGTGTTGTTTATAGTTACTGTTTCTCATGTTCCTCCTCAGCGATTTAGTTCCTGTGCAGTTACAGCAAATATATCGTACCCAAAATCCAGTAGTGCAAGAAGAAGCTTTTTGAATCACACTTCTTCAGATAGGGCCTTGTTGACTTGGATCGAACCTTCGTTTTTTGACATTTCTTCCAGGTTGCATCAAAAAGAGACGAAAAGAGAAAAATGCAAGACATTAGTTAGATGTAACAAGAATGCAGCCACGGCTGAGGTCATAGTAAAGTAAAAGGCTCACAGTGAGACAGTTTAACAAAGAACTTTTCCAAGGGGTAACAATTTAAGGAATTTGGTTGCACGCTTTCTGTAGCATAGTACCCAATGCAATTTAAAGATCATGCTGGCATACAGAAATCAAGTATTTCTGTAGTACTTCAAGTGGTGCTCTAAATTTGTAGAAACTTTCAGCCCACAGCAATGTCTGTGTCTGCTAGGCCAAGAAAGCATGCACTGACCTGAAGGCAATGAGTCAGAAGTGCCAGTACTGGACATACATGAGCACACAGAGGCTTGAGTTCTTAGAGCAAGTGCCCGTCCCTGGCTATACCAGAATTTAGATGATGTGTGACAGCGTGACAAAAAAGCAAATGCCTCTGTGAGCTCTTACCACACTATTGACCATAACTGCTGTGATTCTTAGTAAGGTGCAAAATATAGCAAAAACATTGCATTCGAAGGAGACTGGACAGTTTTGTGGTTAGAATTGAATGTTAACAGTGGATAGCAAGCTGGTCAGTGATATCCAGTGTCCTGCGATATTGATATCCTATGTCAAACAGCAAGACATTAGGAAGCAACAACAAAAGTTGGGTGCGACCTCCCCAGTATCTGGCTTTATGTGGGGCATCAAGCAAGGGGCTCATGCATTTAGTTTTAACAGTGGGCAGATGCACCAGTACCACCACCGAACAGACATGCAAAAAGTAGAGAACAGGAATTCATAAATTCCCTAAAGCTACATACCAACACCAGGGTTTTCTGTAGCCCTGCTAACTATTACCACTGCTACAATACTTATAAATACACTATACATAAGCTTTGCCTGATGCTTTCAGAGACTAATGGGTATATGCAAAGGCAACTTCTTTGTGAAAAGACCTCCAGAGAACGGCAACTCTTGGGCATCATTTGTTTTGTTTTTTCTTGGGTACAGTGCTCACATTTTTGCAAGGTGACTACTTAAGATTTGCTGGTTTCTGAAAGATCACTATGTTCATCTTTCAATCATTTCTGTGCTAATGCTCCTTTTGAAATAGGCTAACACTACTTCAATATTTCAATCTGTCATCCTCTGTACTACAGGTAAATCTGAGACAAGCAAATTATTTTTTTAGGCCAACTTGCAGAACTACATTGTAGGAAGTATGAATACACTATAACCTTGTTAGATGTGAGTTAAAACCTGGTTGGTATCTGCTTATCCTACCAGCTTCAATGGGGAAAAGACATCTGCTTCTTTTCCCCCTCTGCTCTCCCACTTTAAATACTGTCCAGCATACCTGAATTCAAACACTACTGATAAGCAGTGTGATAATTAGTCAGACCACTTAAACCATCAATACACGCAAAAAATCCAGATGAGACAACTTGCCCCTTTAACTCTAGGGGAAGTACCATATTCCAGTTTGCTTAAAGAGGACAAATCATTAAAACATATACTGAACTACATTCTGTTACCTGAGCTTATTTGAATTAAAGAAATGTAATTTAAGTCTTAAAACAGAGGACAGATGCTATGCCACCTTCTCAGTACAGCTCTTCTAACAAAAGTGTTTTGATTTTACCCTATCAAATCTTTTCTAACCAGTGTGGTATTCCATTAAGGACCACGGGGTCAGGTACCACCCATGCCATGGGACAACAGGCAGAGCCTGCTGTGCCTTCACCTTGCATTCTCTGATCTGTCCAAACTATGTATTTACTCATTTCCTAGTTTTATCCAGCATAAATACACACTTCAAGGAACCACTCATTCATTCCCTTTTTTCACTTTGGATATTCTGCTAACAATGCTGTATGAGAAAGAAGACATGAAGAACTAGAAGAGCAATTAACATAAGAGCCTGAAATAAGTCTCTAGTATGGAACATCAGGTATAGTGTCAGTAAGGAAACACAATACACATGTGCAAAGCATTAACACAAGCCTGCTGCATCTCTCTGCTGGGATCATAGCACTTCACAAGTATGGGCAGTCAGGGGTTACCCTGTAGGAATGAGAATTCTATTCTGATTTCCTGACCTGCTTTAACACCTTCATCCTGAATTAACAACCAGTTTTATACTAAAATGAAGACAGTAGTCTTACTTAAATCTGCAAATAGAACAAGTCTCTCTCTTCCCCAAGAAAATGACAATAAGAAGGAAACTAGGTATCAAGTCCTGCATATTTGCACCTCTTTGTAGCTATGTATTGTAGTAGAGCAAGGTTCCTTTCAGTATGTTTCAATAAAACAGTAAGTTAGGGGGCAGAAGAGTCCTCTGTGGAAGGACGCATAGGACAATGATGTTAGTTTTTTTTACGTGGAAGATATTACAACATTAACCTCTTTTTTGCATGTAATGTTTTAATGCCTCTTTAAACAATGAGGGTCAGCCTTTCAGTCTATAATCCAACCAGAGAAAATACCTCTTGCAAGACCAAAATTATAGGTGATTCTGAATCAAAATAGTGCACCATGCTACATCACATCACTGACTCTCTAACGTGGTCATCTTTACAAACAAGAACTATTTCAGAAAACAAAAACTGCTTTCAAATGCCTTTTTGCAATCCTCTGCCTTTTTTTTTTTTTTTTGCAACTAATCAGGAATGTAGTTATACATTACTTGCAAATCTATACCTTTGTCTGTGATCAGATAAATACAAAGCTTTACTGAAGTATTTAAAGATTTATCCAAAAACTGGTATTAAACCACTTCTAATAGTTTTCATAGGGATTCCAAAAGCAGGGTTCAAATGCTGAATAAAAGCTTGACTTTATGCTACAAAACTGATTCAAATTAACAAAATGAGAGACTAAAATGAGCAGCTTAAAATAAGACACTGACCTGCCATTTATTCTGGTAGTTTGGAAAAAAAATTAGAAGTATTTCACATTTGATTCTAATGCTGATGTTTGCATAGTGGTGACCCTCTTTAGGGCCACAATAGATGCTTTATGTAAATGCTGGTAAGGGACTGTAATGTCCTTCCTCATGAAGTTGCCATTAGCAAGCATTACACTGCCTTATCTTGGAGAAACTTATGGAGTTTAAATGCATCTGCACAGACCAGTTAAAAATGTGGCATTGGTTCCATCATTTTCCATTAAAGGGATAGAAAAATCTGGCAACTCTTCAGCTAAGAAACAATTGCTGGAAACAGAGTTTGCCTACAATCACAGCCACTTCTGAATGCTGATAGGAGAAGCAGATTTTCTTGTGCATTTCCACATTACTTTTACTATCATTTCCTCTTAGCAGTGTTTCTTCATTACAAAAAATTGACTTAATACTGTTAAAGTCATCAACAAAAGCATTTAATTGGCTCATATTACTGAAGTAGCTTTGTAAAAGTAAGTGAATATACACTAGAAAATAAAGGGTAGGCTCCTAAGACTGTGAATGCAGCCAATGCACAGTAGAACTACTCTGATGGTTAATAAAGTCCTTCCTGATTCTGTCCTATATTAAATACTATATATTGGAAACTTGCACAGAATTACTACATCAAAATGAACTTCACATTTCATTAATGCCATACCTCTCTGTACATTACTAAGCAGAGTTCAGGCAGAAATATGTAGGACTCCCTTACTGCAGTCTGAACACCACAGCTTTAAAAGTACTATGCAAGGATCAACCGAAGTAATCTACTTTTTAACAAGGTTTTGACCCACAGCCTTTAACTCTGTCTCACCTGAAATGTATAATGAGGCTCTATGCCCCCTAAAATTGTCAGCTACCTTTTTTCTTTCCAATTCTATCCACACATTAACTTGATTAGAAAAATTAACCTAGGATTTACTCTTGAAACTGGAAGGTTTGGGGTTTTTTTGTTTGGGGTTTTGTTTTGGTTTGTAGGGTTTTTTTACTTTGTTTCTCCACACTTGAATCAAGTCTTCTACACTTTCCCTCCAACCCTCACCCCCCACACCACCTCAGTTCATGAACAAAATTTGCTTAGTTGCAGCTTACGTTTGATATGGACTTGACACCACAGTACCGTATGTTCATATGAACATCTGATAACCTGTGAAACAGAAATCACATCTCCCAGTTTGTAAAGCATTAGCTACCTTCTCCCATATTTGCAGAGACTAAACATATCACTGGCTTAAAAAGGAAAAATTAAAATCCTCTTCATTATTCTCATCTATCCCTCCAGATATATCTGAAGCAAAGTATCAGAGGGTCTAAATGTGCTAGTCCTCTTTTGTATATAAGCTAAAAAGACTTTTAAGTTCCCCTCTGACACCCAGAAGAAACATGCACTTCAAGCTGTGAGCTAGGCCAGGCCAGTGTATTTGAGTTTCTGCTACAGAATAAAGATTTGTATCTTGCTCTTTTGAGAAGAAGAGCTTTAAGAGTTGTTTCCAAGACAGATCCTCTATAGGGACATCAAGTGTCTACATTTGAATAAACAAATGACACCAGGATGCAAAGCTGAATACTTGTGAGGGTGGTTGGATAGATGTGGAGCACAAAGAAGAAATAATCAATTAAATGCTGTATTGTTTCAGACAGGGAGGGATTCTTCTAAAGATCTGTACTCATGCAAGTTCTTGAGCATCCCCAGTCAGCAGCCAGACTGCACACACAGCTGCTGCAACACTGATGCAAAAGAGCAAAGGTTGTTACAGCACAAGACAGCTTAAAAAGATTCAGAAGAAACTGCCTACAGCTTTTAAATTTTAATGACTTGTACTGTGATTTCAACAAATTACCTTCTGCAATATATTATTTTGAGATGAGTACTGGGTGTTGGGAAAGTATATGAACTGGTAAGTAACAGACATATGTCTCTGACTGCAGAAAACTGGTCCAAAAGTACAATCTGACATTTATTTTTCCCAATAAAATCTAGCTTGGTTAATTTCCACAGGAACTTGCAATATCAGTGTTTCTAATACTGTTGCTTTAAATGTCTGTACATTTCTGTTCTCAATAAACCAAAAAATTTAACAGAAATGTTAAAAGCCTTATTTATGTTAAAGGATGACTCTCTCCTATAATTCCGCATCTAGCAGGATACAGTGGCGAAAAAATGTAAATATTAATGCTATAGAATACATCCAAGTATTACAGAGAGTCTCTAAAAAAAGCATTATTCCCAGACTAGGCCTTTACACAGAAGAAATTTTTCAGTCCATCAAATGAAAGGAATCCCTATTTCTTCTTGTGTTAATAACAGATGCAAATCCATGTTTGTCACTGCATACCCTAAAATATACACATTTTAATTTCTGCCTTTGAACACAGATTTGGTAAAACAACATAACAAACATACATAAATATTATTTTACTGTTTTATAAATATGGAAAACAGAAATCTCAGCCACATGATACACAAGGCAAAAGATATGGGACTGTATCATTGTTTAGAGCTGCCCTGTAGTAACTTACAAATACTGGTGGCTGACCTCGTGGTAATTATTGTACAAGTGGATTTAATTCACTTAGCTAAGAAGAAGCTGTAAGAAGAAAAAATGCAGTAGCTCATGGTAAGTCTACGAGCAGGAATTCAAAAAGCTTATGAAGATCATACGCTCAAGCTTAAAGATAGATGTTCTGATAAATTTTGTATTTAATTTTTTCTTACTAAAGCAAACAAGGAGCACAGACTCTGGCAGCTGATGCATGCAGCTCTGCAGCTCTTGCCAGTGTCAAGTGGAAGCACAGGAAGTGTTAATCCCCTCAGAACAAGCACTTAAAGAAATATGGCAGATGCTGGGTATTTCCGAAAACACCAATAGTTGCAGGCAGCACAACAGAAAGTACTAACTCTCTTGTCTAGAAGAAAGGGCAAAGTCTGCTTTCTCTTTTCACCAGGGGTGAAAGGGATTTAGAAACACTTTGCTTCTATATGCATATGTAATTAAGGCCACCCGGCACAATGAAAATGCAACAGTCTAAACCAGAAGTAAACAAACACTTTCAGGTCAGGTCAGTGAATTAACAGATAAATATGACCTGATCACTATATTGTACTTTGCTAGCCACCTTACTCAATTAAGGAATAATTTTTTTTCTTCTCAACTCAGAGAATATCAATATAGGCCATATAAAATATTATTTGAATTATTATACAAACCTGATTGAGGACTATGGCTTATTTTTGTATCATGCCTTAATCTTGATTCATGCCTTAATTTTGATTCATGTTATTGAAAAGAAATAAAAACTTGAATAGCCTGAGAAATTTCTTTCTTGTGTTTAACACTTCCCTGATTTGTTATAAACATTGATTCTAAATTTAGATTTATTTTATTTTTTTTTTACCAAATATGGACCATATATTCAGGTAGACCTGACAATACAAAAAAGGGCAAGAATTGAATACCTTTGTACAAGACTCTCTAATGGTCACAAGCAGAGTTACTAGCATGTTACTCTTCATAGTTATGAAACACGTTTTAGTCTTTCAGGAGACAGTTTAAAATTTCAAACATTCTCTCTAAATGTGATGGGGTTTTTATTTAATTGTGAATTGATTAAAAAATCAGTAACCACAAGTTAGCTCTGGTACTTCTGAGTCAACTGTGTCAACACATTTGATACTAAAAACTACTACTCTGCTATTGTCACTGTTTACCATGTAGACATGAAATCTTTTCAATTATGAAAAAGTTTTAGCAGTTTAAAAGTACTACTGCATTCAAAATCCTCAAGACATGTATCTTTGGGGGTTTTTAACCCCTGCAGTTAACTTCTGAGAACAACACTACTAATTGGGAAGTGAAAAATGACCTTGCACCCTAAGTGTTAGGGTGAACTCATGAAAGTTAAACGCATTCCTTTGTTGTTCTTCAGCTTTGTACCCTGATGACATCTGCTAGTTTCAAATCCTTTTCCTCCTCTTGCTCAATGCATGCATAATTCCTTCTCTTTAAAGCAGTTTGAAATAGTTTGGGGAAGGGAGTTAAGTTAGAAATCTTGTAGCAGGAACTCAAAATTTAGTGATGTAAGCAAGAAATAGAAATGCCATAGGCACTGAAGAGAAGACATGCGACATTGCTTACTTAAAGCCCCATCCTGTCCCCCCAAGGACAATAGCTGCTACCAGGATGGCACCAGCGATGGAGCCTATTATAAGATTGGTGGCACTAGGACCTGTGATAAAGGATTATGGTAAGACAGATATAAGAACCAACCACTTTATTCACATTAAGTGAAGCAACTGAAGGGTAGTCAAACAATTCAAGGAATACAGACAGCACACAAGGTGATGTCTCCAGGCAATTTCAGCAAGCCCAACTTACTTTTCTCTAACTGTAAGAATGAACAAAGCTGTTGGTCTCTGTAGTGCTATGTTGACCTCTACCATAGATAAAAATCTAGTATTAGACATTGAATTACTCCATTAACTTGTGATTGAATTGTAAGCTGACAACACTAAGATATTTGTAACTCCTTAACTTAGAGGAAAAAAGTAAGAATGCTGTATGTTTTATGACTACAGCAAATGAGAAGGGGGAGCAGAAATAAAAAAGTCTAACTTTTTTCATGGAGATCCTGAAAGATGGTAGGTATTCAGAGCTGAGAGCATCTAGCACTAATTACTAATCAGTGTCCAGACTACCTACAGTTACATCAATGCTAAATTTACAAACAGTTGACAAAAGATTATAATAATAAGGAACAGAAGTTAAAATAAAAGGTGTATTCCCATTAAGCTTTCAAAACATCAAAGCATCCCTTCATCCTCAAGAAGCAACTTATCAACAAAGGGGAAAATGGTGGAGCAGGAAAAAAGAGCAATAAAAAGAAGCAGCACAAAATGTGTGCAATTTTCTCAAAAGGACAAGAGAACACCTAAATAAGATATTCATAATTGACCCTTAAGTGCTCTGTTTACATAGGGTGGAGGAACACTGACAATAGTTACTCAATAGGCTTGAGTAACATTTTAATTGCTCTGTACAAAAATTTCCTATTGAGCAGTCTGATGTAAAGCTAATTGCATCTGAGCTCAAGGCAAAATGAAACCAAACCAACAGTTCCTTTGCAGCATATGACACACTTCTTGTTTAAACATTTACATATTCAGGAATAGCCTTCAAAAGGGTTCTTACCTCCTATTCCAGTCTCCCTAAACCAACATTTCTACACCGCAATTTTAATTTTCCTGTTTTAAATGTTGAAATTGAGTTTGGAAAACTCTCAGACAACTAACACAAGGAAAAAGGAGGGGCCAAGGACGAGCAAAGGAAGGAGCAAGGGCAGCTGCAACATCTGAAATTTTTAAGCTGTTAGGGTGGTTATCACAAAACCTTCTGCCCAGTCCCAGACACTCCAGTAAGTATGTGCCCTAAATTTTAAAATTTACTGCAGTGACCTAACTTTGCTGCATTGCTTACTTGTCTCCCATATCAGTGCTTCTGGAGATCAGATTAGCTAAAAGGAAACCAAGTTATACAAATTGCTTCCTGCAATTCAGGAATATAAGACTTGGGCTGAAAAGAAACACAGTGAACTGTACAGATATGAACAGTGCACAAATTTGACAACATCATTAAAAGGTAATTTTTCACAATTTGGAAGAACATATCTTATTTGGACTTACCTTTAAAGTCACACCTGGCTCAAACCAACAGGAGTGAGCATGGTGGAGGGTAAATGAATGCCATTCCACAGGCATTATGTTCCCAATTAAGGCTTGCTTTCAACAGCAGCCTAGTGAGCTACTGTATCTTACTCAGATCTATGGCTTACTCTGGATTTTATCATTTTATCAAATGATTGCACATAACAAAAGACTGAAAACACAGCAAGTAATTTATCTGTATTAAATTTCAGAAGCCTTAAAAAATTCTAAAGTTGATTTCTTACTAGCCATAGAATGCTATCTTCCCACAAAAGAGGTAGAATGATTAACAGATAGTAACACTGTCATATCTTAGAGGATAAAAAAGTACCAAATTGCCTTTTTTTTTTCTTTTTTTACATCTCTCTTCTTACTATGTTCCCTGGTTGTTAAATGCTCAGGGGGAAAAAAAGAATCTATTTCATAGTGCACATCCATTCAATAAGTGGCAGTTTGTTTTTTCAATACAGAAAATCAGTATTGGTTTTATTTACTATAAATATGGAAGAATTCAATTAAAATTTAAACAGAAGAGAATAATACACAAAAAAATTAGGTTCAGTTAACAGAAAAGAAGTTATTCATATTATGATAAATAATATATGGGTCCTGATAAAAACACTTTTTGTATCTGACCCAGTTTTATCAAGCGTCCATGACTAAAGAAGTAATGTTGATTTTTAACACAACCCCTGCTCTGAAAATCAAATGCCTGTGAGAATTAGGCTATCTGCTAGAGAGAGACCCTAGAGCAGAGTAAATGATAGATGGCTACGGATAAAGGCAAGTACATTCCTCTGGAATTATTTTAAACCTGTTTCACAGTATGCTGAGAGTAGCAGTTCCTATGAATGCAGAGAAATAGCTATTTTTCCTGATAAAGAAAACTGAAAAGACTATATTCAAGGTAAAATTTCACTGATGATCAAGAAGATTATAATCTCATTTCTGACTTCAATATAAGAACAAAGCTGGTGGAATACATGATGATTAAATAGCAACCACTTGTTTACCAGAACAGAGTCCTCCGATTAATGAATTCCAGTTTCTAATACAGAGATTTAAGAGGATTACTGGTAAACTGGTTTAAGACCCTAAGAGATTGTGCACATAGAAGTCTTTACAATGGGCCTACTTTTACATGTTATACCTTACCTTAAAGATATATATCTTATGTTTTATTAAGCAGTATCAAGGTAATTCTCTGATTAATAAACCAGAATTTTGCTACCAGTAGGAACCCCACTTTGCATCAGGTCATTTTAGTTATGACATTTATGAAGAAAAGTATAAATTAGTAATTTACAGCTAAATAAGATTCTTAGTCACTGGACTCTGAAGCATGACAAATACATGCAAACTGAAAGTAAGAGGAAGGTTTTCAACAACCACTATACTGTGGGATCATTTCCCATCCAGACTATCACAAGATGCAACACTTCTGGTACAAGTGTATGCTATACTACTGCTTATAACTTGCACACACAGAAACTCCTGCAGCTAACTGCATTGTAACTGCCTGGCACACCACCCTTTCCTACAAGGTGCTATCTGGTTTGGCACAGCTATACAAATCTGGTGTTATACCAGAACACACCTATAATTTCAGTCGACTTCAGACTATTCTCCAAATCTTCATCACCATCAGACAGATTCTAAAAGAATTAACATACCTTGCTTCGAAACTTTGCTAGTTCTAGAGAGGCAAGTTTACTGCAGATTTTCCTGCAGGTAACACCACACTGTGGTGGTTTGATGTTTTCTTCCCTTGCCTGTCACTTTGTCAGCCAAATCCGGTGGTTTAAATTATCAAAACTAAGTATCCATTTTAGGATGAAATCTGGAAAAAAAACAACTACTCTGCCATTCTGTCCCCTGTGATTATCAAAATAAATTGATAAAGCATTAAGAAAGTTATTTCAGCACTTTGTAGAGACGGTTGCAATTTGCAAGTGAAGTGGTGAGAAAGCATGAAGGGCAGGACCTGGCATAATGATGTGATGAACACAACCTCCCCTGCAGCTACAGATGGTGACAGCTGCCAGGGCCTCAAGGGCATTAGAAACATAGGGTCTTTGTGCTCTCCGTGTGCTTTCTTTAAACCAAGCAAAAAAAGTACCAGTGGCTTGCCTTGAATGTACATTAGCATGTACATCAGTACGTGAAAGAAGCAGAGGACAGAGTAAAGACTGATAGGATCAAAGAAAGCAGAATGGATAGAAACAAAAAGAATAAGTAAGGGAGTGAGTGATAAGAAGAAAGAGGAAGAAAACCTAGAATCAGAGCAGATACAGGAGCAAGAATCAATGGTCAGGGATACTGGTCAGAGCTGAGTGGTTTGAGACAGCAGGTGCGGGAAGACAAAAACAGAAGCATAGAAGACAGAATGTAAGCAAAAGGCAAAGAGTCCTTAACCTGTGGATCAATTCTGGTCCAGAATCTCGACCCCAAAAAGCCAGCAGTAAAACACCAGTCTTGTCTTTCTCAAGCAGGTGATTTACTATCTTCTTGCTTCTATTTGTTTTTCTATTAGTTGTCCTCTGTAAGTGCAAAGATCTCTACCTTCTGAGAATCTAAGATGAGGTTCAACAAAAGCTAAAAAGTGCTGCAAAGACAGACACAAAATGTTGCCTACCAGAAGACTGCCTATGCAGCCTTAGACTTGTACGTGAATGATTTTTCACATAGCCTGATTAGAAATCACAAAGTGTTCTGCTATGATTTCCATCATTAGAGAGATGGCACTGCCACATGACAGAGGTATTATATAGTATTAGAAACACAGTGAAGTTGGAAATCTCAGAAAAGCAGAATAACAGCAATTTACTCTGTAGTTACACAGTGGATGTAGAACAAAAAGAGTTCTTATATGGGCATTTTTATATGTGTATATATACATACATCCTCATAAAAATCATAGCCGCTGTTAAAACTGAGGTGGTGGTCTAACACTTAAGAGTACAGTTTCCTAAAATCATGAAAAGAGAACAAAAATTGCTCATACTCTTTACATATGAAGCCTATCCTTCAGCATTCGCCTGCCTTAAGGTAACAGAATCCTAGCCATGGAACACTCAGAAGCTTTACTTTAAAACCAGCTGTTGTGATGGGGTACATGAAGCAGGAAGTTTTGTGTTCACCTTACCTCCTCCTTCTTCTCCCAAATCTGTTTGTTTTGTTTTCCAA
>VWZO01012577.1:13530-27373 GCA_013396975.1 Bucco capensis
AAGGGGCAATGGTTTTAAATTGGAGATGAGTAGATTTAGACTTGGTACTAGGAAGAAGTTCCTCACCACAAGAGTGGTGGAACACTGGCCCAGGTTGCCCAGGGAGGTGGTTGAGTTCCCATCCCTGGAGGCATTGCAGGTGAGGCTTGCCAGGGCTCTGGGCAAGCTGCTCTAGTTGGGGATGTCCCTGCCCACTGCAGGGGGGTTGGACTAGATGAGCTCCAGAGCTCCCTTCCAACCCAACCCCTTCGAGGATTCTAGGATTCTATGAATATCTCTTGCTCTTAATCCTCCTTGAGCCAAGCTGGATGCTCCACTTGCCTCCCCAAGGCTCTTTGTTTGCCAAAGCTCTCCAACCTTCAAGCTTTCTTTGCCATAATGAAATTTTCCTTTGCAACCACCACCACCAAATAAAAAAAAGCAGCAGCCTCCTGACAACCAGTGGAAAATAATTAGCAGCACATTGTCTCATTAAACACTAGACTTTAATTAAATTGCAGAGAGATAACTGCCTCTAACCACTGGAAGGCTAGAGACAGCCAAGCACTCTTTGGAATGGAGAAAAAGACCTCATCAAATAGACAAGAGTCAAGTCCTTTCTTCTGGCTGATGAAGCACCTGGCTAAGTAGAGCATCACATTGCATTTTCCACCTTCAAATAGCTTCTCAGCCCTTTTCATCCCTTGCTTTTCCTATCTTTGGAGCTAATGGGTGTTTTGTTTCATCCTAGGAGGAGATGCTCCTCTTCTCATCTTGGCCTCTTCATGTTTGGAAACCTCTTTACATCTTCCTGCTTGATGTTTACCCCAGGATGGAGGAGTGGACCTGGACCAACCATGGCAGCAGCTCAGTCTGCAAGCATCTCCAAGTCAATTTCCAGGCTTGGAGCATCCTTAGCTAGAAGTTTCCCTGCTTGGTGTAGGTAGATTGAGTTCCCACCACTTGTAAACTCCTTGGAATGTCTTGTGTTTAGTAGGTAGAAAGGTGGCAGCTGGATTAAGACTTGGGGAGAAGAAGCTACTCCCAGCTTTGTTCTTGATGTGTTCTTCTCTTGCCTTGCCCTGAAGACAATCACCAGCTCCTCATTGCTGGCCCACCCCAACCTGCTCTGCTGACTTCTCCCAGGCAGGATCCTGCTTCCATCTAGAAAAGTTAATTAGAGCTTCCTTGCATCTGGCTGCCAGAGCTCTCAGAGGAGCCAGCAGAGCTCTCAGAAGAGCTAGCAGAGCTCTCAGAGGAGGCTTTTGAGGAGAGTGAGAAGCACAGCATCCCTGGGAACCGCACCGCAACTCGCGCACGGAGCTGGAATGCCAAGGGGCAGCTCCTCCTGTGGCCTTCTTCCAACTGCCTTCTCCTGGCACTGTTACAAGCAGGCAAATACCCAACATTTTGGGTTTGCTGCTGCTTGTTTTGATTTGATTTGATTCGGTTTTTTCCCCTTTTAAATCAAGCAACCCTCATTAAAATTCAGCTGCTCCTCTCTTGCTTCGTGCTCCCGCTTTCATCTTCACCTCTTCCAGCTGTAGGAACATTCTCCCCTCCCCTACTCCTTTAGCTGGAAATCCTCTGGGGAGCAGGTTTCTTTTGAAGGGATC
Source organism: Bucco capensis (assembly GCA_013396975.1). Lineage (NCBI taxonomy): Eukaryota > Metazoa > Chordata > Aves > Piciformes > Bucconidae > Bucco > Bucco capensis. Next base: position 15,126 of record VWZO01012577.1, read on the forward strand.
TTGTTGGGGATGTAGAGGAGCAGCAAAAAGGTCTGGGTCAGATGTTGCTGGTGACTCCTTGCTCATCATCATGTCGCAGCATCCTCGCTCGCTGCCCCTCTGCCAGCAGATGGCTAGCTGCATCTCCAAAGAGCTCAGAAGCACAGAAAGCAAAAGGAGAGCAAGAGAGCTCCTTGCTAAAAGTCAGTTTTCTGCACATTCCTCAAGGTCTTTTTTCCTCCTCATCAAACTGCCCATTACAGCTCAAGGTTGGGTCTCCAAAGGCAATAGCCATGTGCTGGGCAGGGTTGTGGATGTGCCCAGAATGGAGACAAGCAGCTCACTGATAAAAACAGCTTGAGGAGAGCAAATTCTCCTTTGAAAAGCTCCAAAGAACCTTTCCAAAGCAGAAATCACAGAATCACAGAATGTTAGGGTTTGGAAGTGCCCTAGAAAGATCATCTAGTGCAACCCCCCTGCCAGAGCAGGATCACCTAGACCAGCTCACACAGCAATGTGTCCAGGCAGCTCTGCAATGGCTCCAGACAAGGAGACTCCACAGGCTCCTGGGCAGCCTGGGCCAGTGCTCTGGCACCTGAACTGCAAACAAGTTCCTCCTCAGCTTAATACTAAACCTCCTGTGCTCCAACTTGCTCCCATTGCCTCTTGTCCTACCATTGGATGCCATGGAGCAGAGCCTGGCTCTCTCCTCCTCACACTCACCCTTCACATATTTCTAAGCATTGCTGAGGTCTCCTCTCAGNGGCCATCAGCCTCTTGGCCACAAGGGCACATTGCTGCCTCATGGGCATCCTCCTAGCCACCAGCACTCCTAGAGCTTTTTCCCCAGGGCTGTTCTCCAATTCTTTTGGCAAGCACCTCAAGCTGGAGCACCACTGGCTCCTGTCCTCTCTTGGGGTGCTCCCTGGGTGAGCAGGGACCTGCTCTTTCCCTTTTGCCTCCTCCTTGCTTCGTGGCAGGTTGCAATGTTTGGGCTTGGATTTATTCTTGGTGCCTTTGCTCTAAAGCACTCAGGAATATTCTACTGCTCCTGCTCCTGCTTCACTGGGCCAGTGGAGGAGGGAAAGCTCCAAGCAGAGCCAAAATTATTGTTTATTCTATTTTCTAAGCAATGTTTATGAAAAAAATAACTTCTTCTTTTGCTCTGCAAAAAACCTCATCCATTTGTTGTTCTTCTGGTTGGAAGGGGAGCTGGCTGCTCTTCTGCAGTGAGCTCTACACATGATCATTTGCAATATTTGGTTGCTAGCCCCACAGCTTGAGCTGTGAGCACTGAGTTGTGCATCATAGAGTCATCTGGGTTAGAAAAGACCTTGAATAGAGAGTCCAACTGTTAGCCAGGTCACTACTGAGCCATGTCCCTTAGCAGCACAGCTCCATGGCTTTGAAACCCCTGCAGGGATGGTGACTCCATCACTACCCTGGGCAGCCTGGGCCAGGCCTGGACAAGCCTTGTGGGGAAGAAACTGTTCCTCATGTCCAACCTAACCCTCCCCTGACACAACATGAGGCTGTTTCTTCTTGTTTTCTCACTTGATCCTTGGGAGAAAGGACCAAACTCCATCTTGCATCCCACCAACCAAACCCCTCCTGTCTTGGCTGTGCTCTTGTGTCTCTCTTGAAAGCTCTGATTTTCCTTAGGCCCATGGCTTAGTGGCAGGTAGATGGTTGGACTTGATGATCTTAGAGGTCTTTTCCAACCTTACTGATTCTGTGACTCATTTCAAGGTCATTTTTAGGTTCCTCACCCCCTGAGATGCAAACTTGCTGCTTCCTCCCATGCACAGCTACATTTCCATCCTCATGCAGAGCATCACTACCTCTAGGATTTTCTAGAGGATTTGGGGTTGATTTAGGGTTTTCTCCTATAGGAGCCCTCTGGTAGGATCATGACCACATGGATCTGCTCTCCAGTGCCACCAGGAGCTGCCATCTGGCAGGGTTAGGTGTGCTGGCAAGGGCAATGCTTGGTGCTTGGGGAATAAAAAGACATTTGAGTCCCACTTGCAAAGTTCACAGGCTGGCAAATCCACTAAAAACATTTCCTTACCACCTTTGCCCACAGACTTTTAGGGGATGGAAGGGACCTCTGGAGATCATCTAGTCCAACCCCCCCTGCCAGAACAGGAGATCTTAGCCCAAATCTAGTGGTTTAGAGCCCAAAACCACCAAGCATGGTAAGTGGTTTCAATGCTGTCTGGGATAACTCTGTAAATAGATGAACTGGCTTCAAATCTGAGCTCTGCTCCTGTTCCTACCCTCTGGATGTGTGGATGACAACTTCCCTTGGGTTTGGCAGTTTTGGGTGAAAAACAGGGGGGAAAAAGCATTCTCAAGAGCATGGGATGATAAGACATCACCAGGTACTTGCCTCCTGGCTCCCAGCTCCAGGTTTTGCTCAGAGTTGTGTGTATTGTGGCTAGCCTGGGGGGGGGAAAAATAGGGATTTATTCCTGATAGAGTCTGCCTGCCTTGGAAAAACTCATCTCTGAAGAGTAATTGCAAAGAGTGAGCTTATTTATTGAGGAGGAGAGGCTGGGAGGAAGGATATTGTGGCCCTGGGAAATAAAGAACAGGGTGTAAAGGTAAGAAATCAGGTGTTGATGACCCTGGAAGAGGAGCCAAGGGCTGAGGAATGGTGTAAAAATCCAATGGGGAACACTTTGGCTTGAGGAAAGGAGATTTTCCCTCTCCTGGTCCATCATGTCACTATATGCTGTGGGGTTAGATGTTTCCACTTGCAGCTCACTTCAGTCTGGACTGGTGGATGTTATGGCTTGGTGCTTTGGGTTTGTTTTCCAGTAGTTTTCCATAAGTTGGGTTGGAAGACACCTTAAAGGTCATCTAGTTCCATGCCAGTAGGGATGCCACCCACCAGAGCAGCTTGCCTAGGGCCTCATCCAACCTGCTGGAGCATCCCCAACTTCTCTGGGCAAGCTGTTCCAGTATCTCACCACTAACATCTTCCTAACAGCTAAACTCAATCTCCTGTCTCTCAGTTTCAAACCAGTCCCCATTGTCCCATCACTATCTGCCTGTGGCAAAAGTGTCTCTCCTTCTCTTTTTTTATGCTCTTTTTAAGTACTGGAAGGCCACAAGAAGGTCTCTCTGGAGCCTTCTCTTCTCCAAGCTGAACAAACCCAACACTCTCAGCCTGTCCTCACAGCACAGAGCTTCCAGCCCTCTCTTCATCTTCATGGCCTCCTCTGGAGCTGCTCCAACAACTCCTTGTGTTTCTTATGCTGGGCACAGTGAGGTATCCCTAGGGCAAAGTAGAGGATAGAAAGAATCCCTTCCCTCCACCTGCTGCAGCCCAGGACACAGCTGACTTTCTGGGCTTGAGAGCAGCCCTGAGGAAAAGGACTTGGGGTGCTGGTGGATGAGAAGCTCCCCATGAGCCAGCAGTGTGCACTTGCAGCCCAGCAAGCCAAGCCTAGGCTGGGCTGCAGCAGGAGCAGTGAGGCCAGCAGGGGCAGGGAGGTGATTCTCCTCCTCTACTCCACTCTGGGGAGATCCCACCTGGAATACTGCATCCAGTTCTGGAGCCCCCAGCANTGATAGGACAAGGGGAAATGGATGGAAATTGCCCCAGGGGAGGTTCAGGCTAGACATGAGGAGGAATTTCTTTGCTGCAAGGGTTGTGAGCCATTGGACCAGGCTGCCCAGGGAGGTGCTTGAGTGCCCATCCCTGGAGGTGTTGAAGAGCCAGGTGGATGTTGCATTGGGAGGCATCATTTAGCAGGTTGCTAGGGCTAGGACAAAGGCTGCACTCATGAGCTTCAAGGTCTCTTCCAGCTGCAACTGTTCTAGGATTCTATGATTCTTGTGAACTTCCAGGATGTGCAGGAGCTACAAGAGAGCTGGGGAAGGACTTGTTAGGCTGCCTTGGTTGCTCATCTCAAAACCCTCATTTTGAGGCTTTTCAACCCCAAAATAACCTTTCCCTCTCCCTCCCCATCAAGGAAGGCCATGCACTGAAGTGACACTAGCAGCCCCATCATGGCCCTGTCTTGCTTGCCTGGATGTTGAGGAATTGACCTAAATGTCTTCAATTTAGGTCAAAACCAAGGTGTTTGGTTTTTTTTTGCTCACAGTAGTGCTTGCATAATTCACCTTTGTGCCAAGGCAGAGAGCAAACACCTTGCTGCTGGGGGAAGGAAAAACCCACACAAACAAGCAAATCCCATTTACACCTTTGGGAAGGAGCCTGAAAGGTGTGGAAATAAAGGGAAAAGCTTGCCTCAGAACTTGCCTAGTGCCCCAAATGTCACCTATTTGCCTTGGCATGTGCTGCCTGCTAGCTGTAATTCTTGCTGGGTGATGGACAGGCCTTGAAGTCAGCATCCAGAGCACAAAAGACAGCTTCTCTTCAGAGATGGATGGATGCTACCTGCTCCTTATGTGCCTCAGGTGATACAGATGTTGTAAGAGCTCCCTGGATTATCCCTAAAATAACTGATAGTTGCTTGAAACCCACAGATTTATGGGCTGGGGAGGAAAAGCTGAGTGGAAGAGAAGCAGGTACAAGGATGCTGGGAGGGAGGAGGAGGAAGGTCTGGTGTAGGAGTGTGATGGTAGAAGAGGTGAATTAGAGCAGAGGCCAGGCTGGGTGACTGGGGCAATCCCTTCCTGCTCCGGGTGTGCTGCAAAGGGAAGCTCAACCTTGGAGGAGGGGATGAGGAGAGAATTTGGGAGGCATGGGTGAGATGTGAAGGATGCTGACAGCCCAGGGAGGCTTGGATGAGATTGCTTTTGCAGGAGTGTAAACAGGCAAGGGCTGCATCTTTGTTTAAGCAAACCTCAGCTGCTGTTTGCTCAAGGGGAGCTGGGGGGGATGAGAAGCATCCAAAAGCTACTTGACACCATGCTGGCCATGATCACCTCAAGATGAGCTCCTGCACCATGGAAATCCCTCTGCAAATCTCTCAGGGATGTACTTGGCTAGTTCTGGGGAGGGAAATGGGGATGAGGAAGGTAGGAGGCAGCCACCCCCCCTGCTCCTGTCTTGCTGAGGAGAAGAGTGAGGGCTGGAGGGGACCTGTCTCATCACATTTAGCTGCATCCTGCTGAGCTCTGCCTTCCCAGCTTTGGCTTTTCCCAAGGTTTAGGGCATCTGTGGAAGAACTGAGGTCAAAAGGGAATACAGACAGAGCTGGAAAAGGCTCCTGCTACCATCAGCATCCTTCCTCAGTCTCTGTTTGGGGAGGAAGAACAGCTCAGGGTAAGAAGCCACCTTATTCCCCAACACACAGCCTATTTATTAGGTGCTTTTTCCATATATATATATATATATATAGTCCTATGAACATATTCATATGTGTGGGATCAGCCCCCTGAAGTACAAGGAAGCCTGGGCACAGTGGAGCAAGGCACCAGAGACAAAAGAGACCTGACAGTGGGTGTGGTTTTTCTCGACTTTAGCAAAGCTTTCCATACTGTCTCCCATGGTATCCTCATTGCTAAGCTTCAGAAGTATGGATTGGGAGACTGTGCTGTGAGATGGATTGGGAACTGGCTGAAGGACAGAGCCCAGAGAGTTGTGCTCAGTGGAGCAGAGTCTAACTGGAGGCCTGTGACTAGTGGTGTGCCCCAGGGGTCAGTGCTGGGGCCAGGACTGTGCAATATATTCATTAATGATCTGGATGAAGGGGGAGAGTGTTCCCTCAGCAAGTTTGCAGATGATCCCAAGCTTGGAGCAGTGGCTGGCACACCAGGAGCTGTGCTGCCATCCAGAGTGACCTGGACAGGCTAGAGACATGGGCAGGGAGAGACTGAATGACATTTAACAAGGGGAAGTGTAAAGTACTGCATGTGGGAAAGAACAACCCCATGGATCAGTCCAGACTGGGAACTGATGTGTTGGAGAAGAGCCCTGGGGAAAAAGCTCTAGGAGTGCTGGTGGCTAGGAGGATGCCCATGAGGCAGCAATGTGCCCTTGTGGCCAAGAGGCCAATGGCATCCTAGGATGCATGAAGAGGAGCGTGGCCAGCAGAGCCAGAGAGGTTCTTCTCCCCTCTCCTGTGCCCTGGGGAGGCCTCCCCTGGAATGCTGTGTCCAGTTGTGGGCCCCTCAGCTCCAGAAGGATAGGGAGCTGCTGGAGAGAGTCCAGCCCAGGGCCAGCAAGATCCTGAAAGGAGTGGAGCATGTGCCCTAGGAGGACAGGCTGAGAGAGCTGGGTCTCTGCAGCCTGGCCAAGAGGAGACTGAGAGGAGACCTCAGCAATGCTTAGAAATATGGGAAGGGTGAGTGTGAGGAGGAGAGAGCCAGGCTCTGCTCCATGGCATCCAATGGTAGGACAAGAGGGAATGGGAGCAAGTTGGAGCACAGGAGGTTTAGTATTAAGCTGAGGAGGAACTTGTTTGCAGTTCAGGTGCCAGAGCACTGGCCCAGGCTGCCCAGGAGCCTGTGGAGTCTCCTTGTCTGGAGCCATTGCAGAGCTGCCTGGACACATTGCTGTGTGAGCTGGTCTAGGTGCTCCTGCTCTGGCAGGGGGGTTGCACTAGATGAGCTTTCTAGGGCCCTTCCAACCCCTGACATACTGGGATACCTAAGAGAGATGGTGGTAGGGCTGGCTTCTGCTGACCTTGGCATTATTCCTACATGAAGGGAAAAAAAGCTTTATGGATTATTAGGGGAAAAAAAAATCAGTAATATAGAGGTGGAGAGTGTGATGGGTGAGAGGTCTGTGAGCTCCCTGAGTCCCCACTCACTGTGTTTGTGCTGTGAGCTCCTCCAGCATGGAGCTGGGTGAGAAAAGCTGTGATGGGGAAGATGCTCCCAAAATGTGTTTTGAGCAAAATAGATTAAAATCCCAATGGTTCTGACCAGGTTGCAGCAGCTCTAACATTTTAAGCAAGGCCTGTTAGGATAGGACAAGTGGTGATGGTTTGAAACTAAAGGAGATTTAGACTGGATAGAAGGAGGGATTGGTGAGACACTATCCCAGGTTACCCAGAGAGCTGGGAGATGTCCCATCCCTGGAACCATTCCAGCTCAGATTGTTTGGGCTCTGGGCAACCTGATTTAGTTGGGGATGTCCCTGGCCAGTGCAGGGGGGTTGGACTAGATGAGCTCCAGAGCTCTCTTCCAACCCAAACCAGTCTAGGATTCTAGGATTCTATGATCACTTCCCAGCTCCTAAAGGACACATAGTTATGTTTCATCCCTAAATTCACCTTCCTCCTCAGCACAGGAGCTTTGAGGCGCTTTGATTCTCTCTTGCTCACCATGCCTTGTCACGACCAGGATGTTTTATTTATCCCTTTCCCTGCTTTTTTTCTGGGCTCCTCCAAAGCCACTAGCTGCCTCAAACAGGATCCATCCCCCAGGGGCTCATAAAAAGCCCCATGGGATGCTGTAGGTAGCTCCAACCCAGCTCTAGCTCCATCCTTTACCTTCTCAATTACATGGTAATGCATGTTTAAAGTTACAAATGCATTTAGAGCCTCTATTTTTTTCTCTCCTGCCCTTTCCTTCCCTTTCCTTCCCTTCCCCCTCCTCCTCTCCCAACTCCAGTCTTTTTTTACAGCTCATCCACCATAACAAATTCAACTTCACAGGTTCTTATTGCCTCATGGAAAGCAAAGGGAGCAGCAGCCAATCTGTATTCCCAGGCCTGGCATTTGTCTCTGTGGAAGCAGAACATTGTCGTGCTCAACACTTCGGATTTGTTCCAGAGGCTAAGGATGGGGAAAAGCTCAAGGGGTGGATGTGTGTGTGTATTCCCACTTTCTCCTCACAGGATCACACAATCATGAAGGTTGGAAGAGACCTCTAAGATCATCCAGTCCAAGCATCCCTAGCACCCCCAGGACACTAACCCATGGCCCTAAGGAGAGCAGCTAGATGTTTCTTCAACCCCTCCAGGGATGGTGACTCCAGCACCTCCCTGGGCAGCCTGGGACAAGACTGAACAACCCTTGCAGGGAAGAAATTCCTCCTGACATCCAATCTAAACCTGCCCTGCTGCAACTTGAGGCCAGGAAAGGAAAAGGAAAAAGGGAAAAGGGAAAAGGGAAGGAAAGGAAAGGAAAGGAAAAGGAAAAGGAAAAGGAAAAGGGAAAGGGAAAGGGAAAGGGAAAGGGAAAGGGAAAGGGAAAGGGAAAGGAAAAGGAAAGGGAAAGGGAAAGGGAAAGGGAAAGGAAAGGAAAGGAAAGGAAAGGAAAGGAAAGGAAAGGAAAGGAAAGGAAAGGAAAGGACTAATGGCTAAAAAATTGCATGAATAAGTAAGTAAATGAATAAATAGATTAAGGAGAGAAAGGTTGTTGTGAGGTGGAAAGAATCTGTGGCAGTTTGTGGCTCATGATGGATACAGGGGGATATCTCCCTGCTCTCCCTCGTGCTGCCTTTGCCATAAGGAGCAGTGGGATGTGGAGCAGGCTCTGGGATGCTGAGAGCTACTCTTAGGATGAATCCACGTGGCTTTAGCTAAGGAGTTTGGCAGATGGAGCAGCAGAGCTGTCACCTTTTAGCCCACAACATCCTGTCTGAGCTCCAAGCAGCATTTTCCAGCAGGAGGGATGGGGCAGGATCTGAGCTCTAGAGATCCTGGATGCACATTTCCTACCTCTAGGGAATATTGGGTTATTCCAGGATTAACAAGGACTTCCTCTACCCAATCACTTGAGCAGGAGCATCACTCCCAGTTTGGCATTCAGCCCATTTTTGGGGATGCATGCTGCTCCTTGCCTGCTTCCTCCTTCATCTTCCTCAGGGAGCTCTAGCTCCCAAGCTAATTGCCTCAGTGACATCTGTCAGTCCTGGAGCTAAGGAGGAATCACATCCTTCAACACTTTATTACTCAGCTATTAGTCCATGGGTTCTTCTGGAAAGAGCAGGAGATAGGAGCTGGGAGCTTTCCAGAGGCTTTTATCATGGCAAATTAGAGTCAGGGAGGAAGGAGCAAGAAGGATGTGGCCTGGATTGAAGCTGCTCCCAAAGGATACCTTGGGACCTAGTTTGCCACGTTGGATTCATCCCTCAGGAGGATGGGAAGGACAGGAGGAGGAGAGCTTCATCCCAGAATAGAAAGGGATAAATAGAGAAGAGAGATGGATAGATAGATGGATGAATAAATAGATAGATGAGTAAATAGATAGATGAGTAAATAGATAGATGGATGGATAGATAGAGATAAATAGATGAATGGATGAATAAATAGATAGATGAGTAAATAGGTAGATGGATATAGATAGATGGATAGAAAGTGGATGTATAGATGAATAAATAGATAGATAGATATAGATGGATAAATAGTTAGATGGATAGATAGATAGATGAATAAATAGATCAATAAATAGATGGATTAATAGATAGATGATAGATAGGTAGATGGATAGATGGATAGATAGATATAGATAGATGGATAGATAGATGAATAAATGGATAGATGGATGATAATAGATAGATGGATAGATAGATGGATGGATGGATAGATGGACAGATGAATAAATAGATAGATGGATAAATAGATAGATAGGTAGATGGATATATGGATGGATATATATTTTCTCCCTCCTCCTTCTTCCTTCTTTCTTCTTCCTTCTTCTTTCTTCCTCCTTCTTCTTTCTTCTTCCTCCTTCCTCCTTCTTCTTCCTCCCTCTTCTTTCTTATTCCTCCTTCTTCTTCCTTCTTTCTTCTTCCTCCTTCCTCCTCCTTCTTCCTCCTTCTTCTTTCTTTCTTCTTTCTTCTTCCTCCTTCTTTCTTTTTTCTTCTTCCTCCTTCTTTCTTTCTTCTTCCTCCTTCTTCTTTCTTTCTTCTTTCTTCTTCCTCCTTCTTCTTTCTTCTTCTTCCTTCTTCCTCCTTCTTCTTTCTCCTTCTTCTTTCTTCTTCCTCCTTCTTCTTTCTTCTTCTTCCTTCTTCCTCCTTCTTCTTTCTCCTTCTTCTTTCTTCTTCCTCCTTCTTCTTTCTTTCTTCTTTCTTCTTCCTCCTTCTTTTTTCTTCTTTTTCTTTCTTCTTCCTCCTCCTTCTTTCTTCTTTCTTCTTCTTTTCTTCTTCTTTCTCATCCTTCCTCCTCCTCCTTCTTCTCCTCTTCTTTTTCTTTCTTCTTCTTTCTTCCTCCTCCTCCTCCTCCTCCTTCTCCTTCCTCCTTCTTTGTTTATTTGTTTGTTTTGCCTCGAGATGCCTCAGAGAGCAGCTATCAAACCTCCCCTTCCTTCTCCTCTTCCCATCTTCTCCTCTTCCCACACCTTCCTTATGGCTTACAGCATCCAAGGATGGAAACAAACCATTGCTCCAAAGAAAAATAACTATATTCCCCCTTGCTTGGGCTGGGAATCAACAAGGGGATGGATGGTAAGTGATGAGGCAAAGAGCCTCACATCTCATGGCAGCAACCCTTGGATTTGATCATCTCCAAGGTCTTTTCCAACCTTAATGATTCTCTGTCAGTTCCATTCCCAGGAGAAGCAAGGCAATGGCTCTCAGAGCTTCTGTCCAATCTGTGATCAAACCAAGCCACATTTGATCATCTCCATGCAGGAACAATCCATGGCTTTTCCTAGAGGATGAAAAGCAGAGGGAGATGGGAGAGAAAATCCAGCTCAGTGCCCCACATCTCAGCCCCACAAGAGGATGCTGAGTTGGTTTAGTTCCCATGGGGCTGGCTGTGTGCTGCTGGAAATGAGGAGAGTTCATGAGATTTAGGTTAAGCTGGGTTTAAGGGATGGGAGGAAAGGTGTCAGGGATTGCACAGGACTGGGAAAGAATCAAAAGCAATGGCAAAAAAGAAAAAAGAGCTGATTATGTGAAGCTAAGAGGTGTGTTTGGGGAAGCACTTGCAACAGTGACAGAAAGAAGCTCCAGCCTGGAGGAGAAGCTTCCTCCCAGGCCCTAATCTCTTGTTGTGTCTGCAAGCCCCAGGCCACCCCACTGCCTCCCTGGGCTCCTCACCTCTTGCCCTGCATCCAGCAGCTAATTCCAGCTGGGGACTGGGAGAAAACAAGGTCAGCTGCCAAGCAGAGCCATGGAGGGCTGTGCATCCCTGCCTGGGGAGGGATTCTGGGGCTGGAGCCTGCTTCTGGGGGGGACTGTGGGGAGAAAAGGACTGCTGGAAGGAGGGGAGCAGGTGGAAACTGTTGTCCCAAGGCTCCCTGAGCCTGCATCCCACTCCCCATTCTGTACCCTACATCCCTGACAGCATCCTTCCCTTTGCCTGCACCCCACATCTCTGCCTGCATCCCTCCCCCCTGAATGTATGCCACATCCCTGACAGCATCCTTCTCCTTCCTGTACCCTACATCCCTGCCTATGTCCTAGCCCCCCCTGAACTCCACATCCCTGCCTGCTTCCCACCCCATCCTGCACCCCACATCCCTGCCTATGTCCTAACCCATCCTGAACTCCACATCCCTGCCTGCATCCCACCCNGTCCTAGCCCCCCCTGAACTCCACACCCCTGCCTGCATCCCCCCCCATCCTGCACAACACATCCCTGCCTATGTCCTAACCCATCCTGCACCCCACATCCCTGCCTGCATCCCACCCCATCCTGCACCCCACATCCCTGCCTATGTCCTAGCCCCCCCTGAACTCCACATCCCNTCCCCTCTGCCTCTATCCCACATCTCCCCCAGCATCCTTCCCCATCCTGCAACCCCACATCCCTGCCAGCATCCTTCTCCCTGCCTGTATCCCACATCCCTGCCTGCATCTCTTTCCCCTGCCTGTACCCCATATTCCTGCCAGCATCCCACCCCATCCTCCACACCACATCTCTGCCAACCTCCTTCTCTCTGCCTGCACCCCACATCCCTGCCTGCACCCCACATCCCTGCCTGCATCCCTCCCCTCTGCCTGTATATCCCACTTCCCTACCCAGCATCCTTCCCCATCCTGCAACTCACATCCCTGCCTGCATCGTTCTCTCTGCCCTCACCCCACACCCCTGCCTGCATCCAGCATCATTCCTATACCCTCTGTATAAGGCGTTCCTCCCCCCCCCCCAGCCTCTCCCCTTCACATCCCTCCCAACGTAAAGCTCTTCCCTCTATATACCGCGTTAATTCCCCCATCCCAAGACACCATCCTGCATCCCCGCCTTGGTCTGTACATCTCCTCCCTGCATCTCCCGCTCCAATATACTGCTCACTCTCTCCATATACCGCGTTACATCCTCCCTCCAGCATCATCCTACATCCCTCCCCGGATCCTCTATCTCCATCCCTTATCCCCTCGTGCTTCCCCTTCCTTATACCACGCACTCCCTCCATATACCGAGTTACATCCTCCCTCCAGCATCATCCTGCATC
>VWZO01012577.1:42000-52063 GCA_013396975.1 Bucco capensis
TAATCACTCTCCTGGTAAAGAACCACCTCCCAATCTCCAGTCTAAACCTCCCCTCCTTCAACTTAAAACCATTCCCCCTGGTCCTATCACACTCTGATCTCCTAAAGATTCTCTGTCCCTCTGTCCTATAATCTCCCTTTAGGTACTGAAAGACTGCTATCAGATCCCCTCGAAGCCTTCTCTTCTCTAGGCTGAACAACCCCAACTCTCTCAGCCTATCCTCATAGGGGAGGTTTTCCAATCCCGTAATCATTTTTGTGGCCCTCCTCTGGACTCTCTCCAGCAGCTCCACATCCTTTCTATGCTGAGGACCCCAAAACTGGACACAATACTCCAGGTGGGGCCTCACCAGGGCAGAGTAGAGAGGCAGAATCACCTCCCTCGATCTGCTGGCCACACCTCTCCTAATGCAGCCCAGGATGCGATTGGCTCTCTGAGCCGCAAGTACACATTGCCGACTCATATCCATCTTTTCATCCACCATGACCCCCAAGTCCTTCTCTTCCTGGCTATGATCAATGAGTTCCTCACCCAATCTATACTGGTATCTGGGTTTTCTCCTGCCCAGATGCAGGACCTTGGTTGGATTTGGATGCTCTTAGAGATCTCTTCCAACCTTCCTGATTGTGTTTGTGGTGAAGCAATGCAGCTCTGGGAGTGACAAGGATGTGCTTTGAACTCAATAGGAGTGTGCACAACTTCCCCCCTTCTCCCTCCTTTCTTTCCAACCCCCAGGAATGGCATGGGGATGGGAAGGAGAGCAACTCAGTAACAGCCTCAACCATGCTGGCGAGCCAGGAGGAAATCCTCCAGCATTTCTCAGCCTCTCTTCCTCACCCTCATGGGAGCACTGAATTAAAGGAAATATTTTATGATCCTACGCTTCGTTATGTTTTATTAAAAGCAGAGCATTGGCCTCCCTTGCCACATCCATCAGAGCACAGCCTCTGCCAGGTTTTGCTTTTCCCCTCCTCCTTCTGAAGCTCTCGCTGTTGTTCCCAATGTCTCCAGCTGCTTGGGTTGGTTGGAGCAGGATGTTTCTGGGAAAGGGAGAGGAAAATAGGCAGCAGGGTGAAAAATGTGCTTGGTTGGTTTCTAGAAGGGGGCTCCAGATCTAAATGGGTTTAGGGATGTGGGTAGATATGGGAAAGTGGAGTCGTTTTACTGTGGTGCCCAGGGACAGGACTAGAGGCAATGGGCACAAACTAGCAGCCAGCAAATTCCAGCTGAGCATCAGGAGGAGCTTCTGTTCCTTTGAGGGTGGTGGAGCACTGCAGGCTGCCCAGGGAATCTCTCTCTGGAGAGATTCCAATCCCAGCTGGATCCCATCCTGTACAAGCTGCTCTAGGTTCTCCTGCTCTGGCAGGGAAGGGTTGGACTAGATGATCTCCAGAGGTCCCTGTCAACCCTCACATTCTCTGAGTCATGGGGAGATGTCACCCCATGGAAAGCTTTGGGCCATGGAGGGAGCTGAAAAGATGCTCAGAAAAGCTTCCCTCCATTTTCCAGCTTTGCTCCACTTCTGGGTAATCAACCCTGGGATGGGAGGACCAGAGAAAGGCAAGGAGCCTGGGGAGGGTCTGGAGAATAAGTGTGCTGAGCAGCAGCTGAGGGCACTGGGGTTGGTTAGTGTGGAGAAGAGGAGGCTCAGGGGAGACCTTAGCTCTCTCTACAACTCCCTGAGTGAACTGGGGGTTGGTCTCTTCTCCTGGGTTAGCAGGGAGAGGACAAGAGGAAATAACCTCAAGTTGCAGCAGGGGAGGTTTAGATTGGATGTCAGGAGGAATTTCTTCCCTGCAAGGGTTGTTCAGTCTTGTCCCAGGCTGCCCAGGGAGGTGCTGGAGTCACCATCCCTGGAGGGGTTGAAGAAACATCTAGCTGCTCTCCTTAGGGCCATGGGTTAGTGTCCTGGGGTGCTAGGGATGGTTGGACTGGATGAGCTTAGAGGTCTCTTCCAACCTTCATGATTCTGTGATCCTGTGACCTCTGAGACATCACTTTTCTGGGGGGGAAACTCTCTCTACACTGCCAGCATCCCCTCAGCAGAGCTAAAGCAGTGAGCGGGGCTGGGGGAGGAGAGGACTTTACTCTCTCAGCCTTGGAGATCAGCAGCAAAAAGGCAGTGCAATATCGATATTCCAGTAATATCTGGGAGCAGTTGGGAGACAGGAAGGTATTAATTAGCAGCTCTTTCTCAACGGCCTGGAGATGGATAGGGATTAAGGGAAGAGCCCTGTGCATCCCGTCGGTGCGAGCTGCGGCACAGGAACGGTAAATCAGGGCTAGGAATCAGTGCTGGAAGAGGGAGATAGAGAGTTTTAATCTTATTAGCAGCTCAGCATTACCCAGAGAGCCAAAGGGATTATTAATTGGGGGAGAAGAGGGGAGCTACAAATGAGCAATCCTGCTTTGTGCAGCCAGAGGGGGTAGCAGGGATGGAGGAGAAAAGGTGAGTGCTGAGGGAGAGGTGTGAAGGGAAAAGGGATGAGGTTGGGATGTGGTTGTGCCTTGCCTGAGTCAAACTGATGCCCAGGAGAGGTATCTCTGTGTTGATGCCAAAGCTTGGAGCTGGGAATGCCTGTAGGTTGTGTCTGATGTAAGGTATGCAGGTGTCTGTCTCATTAACCTCTCTGTCTGTCCCTCCACCTCTCCCTTCATTCCTGCAGCCTTCCTTCCACCCATCCATCTGTTGCTGCCTCCCTTCCTCACTCTGTTCAGCCATCCCTAGCACCCTCAGGACACTAACCCATGGCCCTAAGGAGAGCAGCTAGATGTTTCTTCAACCCCTCCAGGGATGGTGACTCCAGCACCTCCCTGGGCAGCCTGGGACAAGACTGAACAACCCTTGCAGGGAACAAATTCCTCCTGACATCCAATCTAAACCTCCCCTGCTGCAACTTGAGGCCATTTCCTCTTGTCCTCTCCCTGTTAACCCTGCAGAAGAGACCTATCCCCAGCTCACTCAGGGAGTTGTAGAGAGAGCTAAGGTCTCCCCTGAGCCTCCTCTTCTCCACACTAACCAACCCCAGTGCCCTCAGCTGCTCCTCAGCACACTTATGCTCCAGACCCTTTCCTAGCTTCCTTGCCCTTCTCTGGACACAGAGGACTTGAGAATTCCTGCAGGAATTGAGTTTGCTTAACTAGGGAAGGGAAAAATCTGGTGCAAGAGGGGAAAGGAATGACATCTCCCACCTTGTTTGGCCAAAATCTGTTGGCTTTAGCTCATGGGATGGGAACAGAATTGGGAAGCAATAGGTTTGGAGACCTCTGCCTTGAGTAGATGGAGTGTGTGGAGGGTTCAGACAGCATTGTATGGCAGCTTGGGCTGCAGGCAAGCAGCCCTGATTTGCATATATGCATACATGCAAATGAAGAGCATGATCTCCACTTGAAAAGCAGGACATCTGAGGCCTTGGTTGATCCTGGAGGTGTTTTGGGCTTCATTTTGGCAGCAGGTGCTGCTCACATAGCTGGGGAGAGGATAAGAGATGCTAGCAAAGCCTTTGCTCTAAAGCAGGGAGTTTGGGAGAACTTTGGCTTCAGTTTCCCTCTTCTCCTGGGACAAGACATCATGTAGAGCTGTGGTTCTGTGGTTGGACTTGATGATCTTAGAGGTCTCTTCCAACCTTAATGATTCTGTGGTTGGATTTGATGATCAGATCTTTTCCAACCTTGATGATTCTGTGGTTAGACTTGATCTCAGAGATCTCTTCCAACCTTAATGATTCTGTGGTTGGATTTGATGATCAGATCTCTTCCAACCTTAATGAGTCTGTGGTTGGATTTGATCTTAGATGTCTTTTCCAACCTTAATGATTCTGTGGTTGGACTTGATGATCTTAGATGTCTTTTCCAGCCTTAATAATTCTGTGGTTGGACTTGATGATCAGATTTTTTCCGACCTTAATGATTCTATGGTTAGACTTGATGATCAGATCTCTTCCAACCTTAATGATTCTTTAGTTGGATTTGATCTTAGAGGTCTTTTCCAACCTTAATGATTCTGTGGTTAGATTTGATGATCTTAGATGTCTTTTCCAACCTTAATGATTCTGTGGTTGGACTTGATGATCAGATCTCTTCCAACCTTGATGATTCTGTGGTTGGATTTGATCTTAGAGATCTCTTCCAACCTTAATGATTCTGTGAGTCTCTCACTCTGAAACCTCTCCCACCCTTTCCAAAAAGCACCCAAGAAGGCCCAAATCCTCTAAATAACCTATAAAGGGAGATTAAAGAAGACCACTGAACAACAGAATGATGACAAACATCCTCCCCTGCCAAACAAACCAACCCAAACCCAACAAGGCATCAGAGGTCATGCCCTCCAATGTTAGCAGCTGTCAACCACAGCTGGCTGCTTCCAGAAACTATTCTATTTTAATGACAATATCAGCAGTGTGAAGATGTGGTGGTAAAATATCCTCCTTTCCTAGCCTCCCCAGAGTGTTTAGGAGGTGGAGATGTGTGTGGGAAGCTGTTGGCTTTATGGTGATGAGCTGGAGAAGGGATAAATAAAACTTTATTGTGCTGGAGTAAATGCTGCTAAATACACCTCAGGTCTAGCAGGATGGCAGGAGAGAAATATTCTGGCTATAATTTAGGTCCATGGCTTCCTAAGCTGTGCAGGAAGCTTGGGGTGGGATTGGGAGCAGCTAATAAAACACCAAGGTGTCAGGAAGAGTTATCAGAGGAGCAAGGAGAGCCCTGCTGATAATCTACAGGGGGTGGTGAGACTCATCTTCTTCTTCAGGTTGATTTATATCTTCCAAAAGGAAGATATTTCCCATTCATCCCCTAAATCCTACTGCTCCCAGGTGTCTTTCCCTCCAAACCTCCTTTTTCTTCCTTTCACCCCCAAATTGGCCCTTCTCTACCATCTCTCATGTTGGCAGGGCTTTGGCTCCATGGTGGCTCCTATGCATCCAGGATGCATCCCTTAGCTCCATGACTGCAGGATTTCCACTGCCAACACTGTCACTCAGTTTCCCTCTGGGAATTCTCCTGATTTTTAAGGTTGAGGAATCTACTGAGCAGCCCAATCCTAGAATCCTAGCCTGGTTTGGGTTGGAAGGGAGCTCTGGAGCTCATCTAGTCCAACCCCCCTGCAGTGGGCAGGGACATCCCCAACTAGAGCAGCTTGCCCAGAGCCCTGGCAAGCCTCACCTGCAATGCCTCCAGGGATGGCAACTCAACCACCTCCCTGGGCAACCTGGGCCAGTGATGCAGCCAAGGCTCTTTGTAGGAGGGCAGGAGCTTCCTCCAGCCACATCCTTGTGCCCCAAAACTTCCTGATTTCCTGAGGATTTGGGGCAAAGCCCTTGGGCAGAGATGTAATCCAAGCATTTGGTGGTCATGAGTAGATGCTGAGCTAGAAATGAGTTTTCATGTGGAACTGGTGAGCTGGAACAGCCTTGCTAGTGAGTCTCAGCATGCAGAAGGAGTGCTGAGGATGTTGGAGAAGGTTTGGTTCCAGTTGGTGCCCAAGCTGAGCAACTGACAGGGATGGATGTACCCACCATGGCTTGCTTGGTCAGGGGACATGCATTGAAGGTGGCAGAGACCTGTAGAAAGCTGATGTTTACCTCTGTTTGATTAACTGGCTCATGGTGATGGATGGAGGTGATGCTTGAGGAGGTGAGAGAAGGAAACTAGAGAGAGAAAGAAGGCTGCAGAGGGCCTGTTTGCAAAGGCCTGGAGGGAAAGGACAAGGGGCGATGGTTTGAAATTGGAGAAGAGTAGATTTAAACTGGATATTAGGAAGAAGTTCCTCCCCACAAGGGTGGTGGAACACTGGCCCAGGTTGCCCAGGGAGGTGGTTGAGTTGCCATCCCTGGAGGCATTGCAGGTGAGGCTTGCCAGGGCTCTGGGCAAGCTGCTCTAGTTGGGGATGTCCCTGGCCACTGCAGGGGGGTTGGACTAGATGAGCTCCAGAGGTCCCTTCCAACCCAAACCAGTCTAGGATTCTATGATCAACACAACTTCAGAGAGAAAAAAATCCACTTTTAGATCAGTTTTGCCCTTATTGTGAACACTACAGTGCTTTTCACCCCTTCAGGGCAGAGATTGGCTCTTCTATCCCAGTGCCTGGAGCTAAGCTCTGGTCTGGTGCAGGAACAGAGAGAGAGAGAAGCAAAGAGTGATGCTCAGAGTGGCTCCTGCTGAGCTACAAATGCTGCAGCTCTGTGGGGGTTTTCATTCACTGCAGCACAACCTCAGTGTGCTAAATGGCCTCAAACAGCATGGGAAAGCTTGGGGCACCTCAGGCATGCTAATGGAGTGAGGGATTTGGGTCATGGATGCTTCAGGATGCTGCAGGGTCTCCTTCTCCCTCTTCAGTGCCTCTTCTCCATCTCCATTGCAGCCCAAGCCACTGTAACTCTAGGATTCCTCACACTTTCATAGAATCCTAGAATCCTAGACTGCTTTGGGTTGGAAGGGAGCTCTGGAGCTCATCTAGTCCAACCCCCCTGCAGTGGGCAGGGACGTGGCTGCTCGGTGCTGGAGATGCTCTCCATGATGCTAAGAGAGCTGGAGTTGGGTACCAAGGCACAACATTAACTTAGGCTTTGTTTCTTCTTCTTTTTTTGGGCTAGAATGTTATTTTTTTCTAGGAGAAAAGCAGGTTTGAAGGTAAAAAATGAGCCCTGCAGGCAGTGTTTTGCAGTCCCATCTCAGCTGGCTTTGGACACCAAGCCTTGCAATGCTTGGGAGTGAGGTTTGGGCCTTGTGTTATCAGAGAATCATCAAATATCAGGTTGGAAGAGACCTTGAGGATCCTCAGGACCAACTTTTCATGAGAAAAGCATGCTAAGAAGCTTTGGATTAACATGAGGAGAGACTTGTTTGCAGTTCAGGTGCCAGAGCACTGGCCCAGGCTGCCCAGGAGGCTGTGGAGTCTCCTTGTCTGGAGCCATTGCAGAGCTGCCTGGACACATTGCTGTGTGAGCTGGTCTAGGTGCTCCTGCTCTGGCAGGGGGGTTGCACTAGATGATCTTTCTAGGGCCCTTCCAACCCCTCACATTCTGTGTTTCTGTAGACTGGGGGATAGTGATAAAATTTGGCAGGGAAAGCTTCCTGATTTGATAGTTTTGCCACATTTTGCTCAGCAGACATGAAGTGAAGCAGATCCCTTGGGGCCTGCCTGCCCTCAGCAGCCCCAATGAAGTGCTTTGCTCAGTTAATCTTGATTTAAAAGGGGCCACAAGGCCAAAGCAGCCCTGCTCAGTCAATGTATTGATTAAAAGTATTGATTTTCATTACAAAGACCTAACAAGACACATCCATGGGATCTGTCAGGTTCAGGGCATCCTAGTTAGCTACAGAAAAGCTTGTTCTAGACATCCTCCTTATGTGTTCTATATATCTTCTCCCTGGCTTCATGAGATCTAGGGCTACAGAAGTGATTAGAGGGCTTGAACATCTCTGGCAGGAGGAAAGGCTGAGAGGCCTGGGGCTGCTGAGCCTGGAGCAGAGCAGAGCCAGAGGGGAGCTGCTCCATGCTGAGCAAGAGCTGAAGGGTGCAGGGGGCAAGAGGCTGGGGCCACACTCTGCTCAGTGGTGTCCAGGGCCAGGCCAAGGGGCACTGGGCACACACTGGAAGCCAGGAGCTTGCATGGGAGCAGGAGGAGCAAGTTGTTTGGGGTGAGGGTGCAGAGCCCTGGCCCAGGCTGCCCAGAGAGCTTGTGGAGTGTCCTTGTGTGCAGAGATTGCAAAGGCAGCTGGAGGGGATGCTGGGCAAGCTGCTGGAGCAGGGGGGATGCACTGCATGAGCCCCAGAGATCCCTTCCAAGCCTTAACAGCCTGTGATTAGAATCATAGAATCATAGAGCAGTTGCAGCTAGAAGAGACCTTGAAGCTCATGAGTGCAGCCTTTGTCCTAGCCCTAGCAATCTGCTAAATGATGCCTCCCAATGCAACATCCACCTGNTAGGGCTGATTTTGTCCAGCCAGCCCTGTACAGGATGATTAGAGTTGGAGCTGCCAAATGTTTCCTTCCACTTATGCAGAGATGGGGGAGGTAAGAGGCACCTAATGAAATGTTTGTACTTCACCACCCTGTGATGTGAAGGAAGATGAATTTTAATTACTGGCTCTTAATTGTTTGCTTGGCCTCTTAATATCCTCTTTACACACTCTTCATACAATTTGCTCTCTGCCAGCAGGGCTCTTCCCTCCTGGTGGGTGATGTCTCATGGGTTTCATTCACAAACCAGCCCCCATTCCCTAAAATCCATCTCAAGTTTTGGGGTAGGCAGGAGATGTTTAGCTCTAGTAGGGCTCAGCTTTGGGGTTTCTTGAAGGAAAAACAAGGAAAATCCAGGAGAAACACAAAAAGAGTTCCCCTCATCTCCTCCACCTCCTTTGGAAGCAGGATGCTGCATCCATCTGTCACATCCCATTCCATTGGCTCTTATTAAACCTGTGTTATAAAAAACTAAGGAATAATTAGTGCAGCAGCTTTCCAGGAGGAAAAACTCAAGATTCAGCCAAATTTGGCCACTCTGGATTGGAACAGAAGCAAATCCTTCACTGATTCTTGCCCCTTGCAGCCCTCCTGGCTTAGCAAGGAGAGGCAGCAACTAGGATAATGGTAGCTCCTCCTGGGATATCATAACTAAGGCATTTCTGGAGGTGGATAGGGAGGGAGGGGAGGATGGAGAAGGCATTTGCTGGGCTCACAGGCACAGGAGCAACTGCTGCTGTGTAATCTTTAATGAACAAAATGTTTGGGAAGTGCTGCAGTCAAAGTGAGTTTGCTTAATGCTCCTCAGCATGTGGCCTGGGATGTCCCTGTCCCCAGGCTCTCCACACAGGGCCATGAACCCTTCTACCTCCCCTGGTGCCAACCATCATCTTCCTCTGGTTGAGAGAGGGGAGCAGGATCCCTCCCTGCTTTAATTTGGGGTGACCTGGCATCCTTTAGCATCCCCAATTGCTCTTTCACATATGGAAATAAGCCTGGTGCTGATTAAGGGGGGGGTCCTGGGGCCTTTTTCCCCCCACCTCCCTCCTTGTATTTATACTCCCAAATACAATCCTAGCCCTGGCAGAAGGTGTTGGAGCAATTGGTGTGAATTATGTATAAGCCTCACTAATCACAGGCTGATTAAAGTAATGAGGTGTTAATATCATCTCTCCTCATCACCTCTGCTGAGGGGGAGGTGGCAGCACCTGAGGGGTGGGGNCCCATGTATCCTCTCCTCTGGCTTCATCTCAAGGCATCCCTGCAAATTCCATTGCTACTCCAAATGCAAGGATGGAGAGAGGCTGAGCCTTGGGGATGTGGCCCAAGGGGGTAAAGTTCACTAAAGGGAAGTGCTGGGAGGGGAGAAAGCAGAGGACAGGAGTGCCAGTCTAGAGGAATAAATTCAGGTTTAATGTAGATATAGGATGAGAAATAGCAGGCAAGCAGGGAAGGTGTGGAAGGATTGCTTTGTGGTGCTGGAACACAGCAAAAGTTTTGCCTCCTGTTCTCCTGTTCTCTCAGCATCGGGAGGTGGAGAGGATTGGAAGGGAGCTCTGGGGCTCCTGCAGTGCATCCCCCCTGCTCCAGCAGGCTCACCTTGCCCAGCAACCCCTCCAGCTGCCTTTGCAATCTCTGCACACAAGGACACTCCACAAGCTCTCTGGGCAGCCTGGGCCAGGGCTCTGCACCCTCACCCCAAACAACTTGCTCCTCCTGCTCCCATGCAAGCTCCTGGCTTCCAGTGTGTGCCCAGTGCCCCTTGGCCTGGCCCTGGGCACCACTGAGCAGAGTGTGGCCCCAGCCTCTTGCCCCCTGCACCCTTCAGCTCTTGCTCAGCATGGAGCAGCTCCCCTCTGGCTCTGCTCTGCTCCAGGCTCAGCAGCCCCAGGGCTCTCAGCCTTTCCTCCTGCCACAGCTGCTCCAGTGCCCTCAGCATCTTGGCAGCCTCTGCTGGACTCTCTGCAGCAGGTGCTTGTCTCTCTTGAGCTGGGGAGCCCAGCACTGGCCCCAGGACTCCAGCTGTGGCCTGGCTAGGGCAGAGGAGAGGAGGAGGAGAACCTCCCTTGAGCTGCTGCTCACACTCTGCTGAGTGCA